>WBMZ01006740.1:0-52462 GCA_013400975.1 Atrichornis clamosus
GGCGGCCCTGGCCGTGCGAGCCCGCGCCCCCCGCAGCCGCGCCGGCCCCGCCGAAAGCCCCTGTGAGTGCGGCGGCCCCGGCCGCCGGCACAGGCACCTGCCCCGGACAGGTAGGGAGGGCACCCCGCAGCCCCGGGCTGGGGCCGGCACAGCGCACTTAGGAGGGAGACGTGCTGCGGGAGGAGCGCGTTTGTCTCGCAGTACTACGTCTACAGTTGTGAGGTCGTGATAATTCCTAAAAGCGAAGTAATGGGCGTTTGCTGCAAAACATATCTAAAAATAAATAGCTCATAAGGGGCGTGGTCAGAATGGTTTAAGGGAAAGCAAAAGTACTTGGAGGAGCTGGGAATTTTAGGATTACACGGTCAAAGGACTGCGTATCTGATATAGATGCTCATGGGCATACCTGCACTTCAGTCAACGCCCGACTAAGGTGAGAGCTAATTGGTACAGAGTATCCCTGAGATCACGCATTTGGCAATACTGAGGAAAAAAACCATTAGACCTTTATACATGTAACAAGAGCCTGTAATTACAGTAATTTAGAACCAGAGGGTTATAAGCCTTTGTGCTTCAGCAGTACCAGTTAGTAGGGGCTACGTGCTCTGTTTGACGTACAGGTCGTTTGGTGGATGTCTGACTGTGGAGGGAGAGGAGGAAGGGTATCCACAGAAGCAGAAACTATACAGAGAAAAAAATGGTACTTGGAACCAGTGTAATCATAACTCATGATCAGTCATGATTGTGCTGGTGGACAGGACAAGGTTTCCTTGATTGATTCACGTATCTACTCGTGCTGTGGAAACACACTTTCTGAGCTAGCTGTTATCAACTCAATGCTCAGTGTAAAGCTATTTCTGATAAGGTTACTTTGCAACAAGGGCACTTCAAAGCTTCCTACATCCCCCAGCGGGTCTACTAATTTTCAGAAATATTCCTACCTTGAATGGTTAATACACTAGCACGAACAATATCACAAGTGAAGACATGTGAGTGAAAGACAAGTAGAAATAGAAAACTACTCAGTGATTTGGTAACTCCTACCAGCTAAGGTATAAAATTGGAACTCTTCTTGCCTCACTGAATTCAGTATTCAGCAACTTCTGTAGTTCCTGAAGAGACATGTCAGAGATCTGTATGTGAAGGCAGAATCTGGTAAAACATACACAGCCTACTGAGAGGAGTTCAGGAAAATTATGTTGGCTTGGTGTTGACGTGGAAGGAGAAGGACACATCTTCTTCCTTAAATAAGAGGAAGAAAAAGAAACAAATCATTCAAGGAAGCTAAGGCTAAGTCTAAATCTACACTGGCCTTTTTCTAGGCAGCAACCACACCTTGTATATTTACATCCAACAAATCCAAAGACAGGTGCTTAGTCATTAAGCAGGTGTTGACATGAAATGACCTCCTACTGAAACAAACTACAGAGTGTGCAAGTATGACTGACTAAAACTGATTGCAACAGTGAACCTGATGTACGCATTAAAAGTTACAAAATGCAGCAAAAGACCTTATGGGAGGGTAAAACAGTATGTGAAAGAATGTCTGTGACTGAAACCAGTTTTCTCTCATACTCAGAAGCCCCAAAATGTACAAACAAACAGGCCCAAAATGCACAGGCCCAAACAGCCTGGCCAGGATCACTTGTGTTACGACATGAGGTTCAAGGAATGACAACTGTCAAGTCCTCTACATCTTGTGGGTTCCCTTGGGTGGCATCAAAGCATCATCTTGGGACAGATTTTCTGTGCCTTTTAGGAAGAAGTTACTATGATATTTTTTTTTTTTGTCCCAGCCTTATTTCACCCTCTGTCAATGTTGGGTAAGCCCACTGGCTGTTTTCTTCCTGCTGAGCTAACAGAAGGAGGAACGGCCCCTATGACTCTCTGTAAACTTGTTGCCATCTTTCTGCTACCAGAAGGCAGGTGTTGTGCTGCTAAGGCACTTCTGCTGTGGGCCTCTCAGGGCACAGGCCTTTTGGGCTCCATTTGTCAGCAGTACAGGTATAATGTTCCTATTGATTATCACCTCGTTGATTCTACTCAAGATGTCTTCAAACCAGTCTTAGTATTTCCTTTACAAATCTCTGTGCTGTTCTGGCAGCTGGAAATGTCTTCACACTTCACTAAAATACTTTCCATCTAATTATTTTCCAGGAAAAGTGTCCTAAGCACAATGGCCATTCCTGCAAGCTCAGGCTCTTTAGATAATGGTCTTTCAGCTGATGAATCAAGTAGTGTATGTTAGTTATTTCTCTTATTGTCTCCTTTTGTGAGATCAGGACCATTCACTTTCAAACACAAAATAAATTAAACTCTTTGCCTTTGTAAGGTTGTTTAAATATGCACAACAAATTTCTGTTTTCACACTGAGTGCCTGGTCCTATTGTCACTCACACCAACAAACCCAGGAACCTGGACACACAGCATTGCTTTAAAGCTGATGTTACCCTGCTATTTTTTGACTCAGTGTAACTATTTCCAAGGGCTGTTTTGTTAGAAGAGCAACACAGGTCTTTCTCCACAGAGAATGACTTGACAGCAGGGCATTTGTAGATTAACAACAGTTCAGGAACATGACCATGTGTAGCCACACAGAAATCTACCAGTCATCATCCAAGGCAGATTGAAAAAAAAACAGAACCAACCACAAATCTGAACTGCCAGTAAAATGCCAGCCAGTTTATTATTTTATGAAGTACATACTATAAACTGCTTCTTTCACGTTTCACAACCAAAGCTGGCTAGAAATGGTGAAGGAAGTTCTTACAGTTGAAACTGCTGATAAAAAGAGTACTGCATCTTTTTCATTTATGTGTGAAGTGGAAAAAAAAATCACTATCCATACTTCAGAGCCTGTTTGTTACCACTGTAGGATTTGCCTTTCCTGTGCGTAGTCAGTCTTGTAAGAAAATATGTTTTACTTCCAAAACACCCCTACCATAGAAATAAATTATATTGGGCACCAGAAACTCCAGTGTCAGTAGCATTATCTTTGTTTTAGAGTCTGAGGGCTCGCACTGGCAGTGTGACAAAAACCATGAATTGGTTATGAGTTTGCACACTGGTTATTTAAAAGAAACAATCCTTTCCAGAAATCTACTATTTGCTTAAATGTCTTTTATTTGATTGAGCAGAATTCTCTGTTTGCCTCTGATCCTTGCCATTTAAGTAGTGTTTGTATTGGCTCAAATACCCTCAAACATGATTGTACCAAGTTACACACACCGGTAGAAGACAGCCAGTTTCAAAGAAAGATGTGAAGACAACCAAAGGGTTGACACAAATCTACTCTGTACTTGCACACCAGTGCAGTAGCACAGTCCCAGGACACAATCTGACATGCATTTGAACTGGGGCTGCAAAGACACTTCTTCCTTTCACTTTTCCCTGCTTTCTCAGCACTTCACATCCACTTGCATATTGTTCCCCATGGTGCTGCTCGTTAGCATTAGGACAGTAAACAAGACTTGTGTTCCTCATTGTCTTTCAGGCTAAATTTGGTTACAGTGTCAAACAGGGACCAGAAAAAAGGAAGAGGGCAATTGGGTAGTGGGAGTACAGAAATGCAGGCTTACATGAACAACCCACAAACTCAGAGCCAAGGCAGGATAACCACAATTAACAGATTACCAGTCACTGTCATCTCTCCTATCTTCAAACCCTTAATCCGTATAATAGAGATCATATTACTCTTTTGGCTCATGTTTTGCTAAAGCAAATCAACTTGTCCTTGTAAACCTTCCATGTAATAGAGTTTCATAGTAGATTGTGAGGATTTAATTACTAACAAGCTGAATTTCAGAATTCTTTCTCCAAGGGAATTTTGTTAGAATCTGCGAGTGAGAAATTCTTAGCAAGAATGCTCAGACTTAAGGTAGTGGGAGTTCTACTCAAGATTTACTCTGACTTGGTGTTCTGAGTTGGACCACTGAAGAATTTTGAAATTGAAGCTAGGCAATATATGGAATTTTAAAAAATAATAAAATAAAAGCATGGGAAGATGAAACAGGGAGATACAATTTTGTGTAGGATGAATATATGAGGAAAAGTGTTGAAAATATAATCTATGTTGTGATGAAAACTGAGTAGGTTGAACCCTCAGGGACAGTTTATGTATTGCACAAGTTCCCACAAATTACAGCAACTTCCCAGCACATTGCATGAGTGGTAGAACCTGACATTCTTTGCTGTGCCGAGAAACTTAGGCCTTCTAAGGTAGAAAGCTGACAAGGTGGTTGTATTCTGCAGACAAGGTACTTTTTTCTGTGAAGAGAAGATCTGGAGAAAAAGCAGAATTCGTCGTGTTGTCATTGAGAGGTTTAACATGTCTTACATGAGAGTGGTTAGAGAGGACACAGTGACACAAGTCAAGCAGCAGCCTTTCAGGATTCTAGTCCACATATAATGAAAAGGCAAGAGCCCACTGTTTAATAAGCAGTTTCATCCAGTGTCACACCTGTTTGGTATCCCAGCTGGACAGCATGTCAGGGAAGTTGCTGAGAAATACAGGGCTTAGGAAATCTGCTAGTTCAGAGCTACTCCTGAAGAGACACAACACTGCTACTACTAGATCTGATTACTGACAAAAGTGAATCCATGTCTGGAAACACAAGTGTGTCCAGGAGAGCTGAAACTGGTGTCAATAATTTAGTCATGTATTAAAGGGGATGTTGGTCTTTGTCTGGTCTCCTTAAGGTTTCACTCATTCATTTTCAGTGCTAAAATTATTCCAGCACTGAAGGATGGAAAAACATCTGACTCTGATCATATTTGTTGAGAGACTTCACTTCAGCCTATAAGAAACAATCAGGGAGTTCCTCTTTAGTGGGTGCATTAAAAAATGAACTGAGAGTTTACCTGAGTTTAAGGGATATGTAATGATTTTTTTTCTTCATTTTATAATTATGGCTTTTTGGCTCTGAAATGTGTGTACAATCCCACCAAAAGGTGCATCTGTAAAGCAAATGGTCATCCTAGATGTGAAGACATAATGTACATAGACCACCCATTATTTTCTCTCCTTTAAATCCACATTATCACATTAAAAGCTAGATATGAGTAGGAAAACTGACTACAGTTAAGAACCAAATAAGACAGACACACATTTTACCAAAGTCTCTTGATTAACATTAAAAACCAAACAAAATTGACAACATCAACAAAATTAATTGTTCAAATCTGAGTTTCTAGTATCACTGCATATAAAAATAAATGCCTGATCTGCTGCTGTTTGCCTGGTACCACTTTCCAAAGTAAGAGATAGGCTACAAATGCACAGGCACTTACTGTCCCATTCTTTGTTAAAAAGTGTTACTTGATGATTCCTGTAAGAACCTAGTTCCCTTCTAGGATGAGAGACACAGGCATTTGGGAATGGTTAATCATTGGAAAATGGTTTGATCAGCAGCATCATGAGTAGCATTGTGTCAGGCTGTGTCAAACATGTCAGTGCAAAAATATACTTACAGAAAAATGTTGAAGGTCCTTTTTGTAATCCTTGTGTTCAAATCATAGCTAGGATCAAATTTGGATCAGGACAGTTATACTGAGAGTTCTATTCAGCAAATAAGTGAATATAAAAGGAAAATTCGAATAAAATTACACCATTTCATTTAGCACATTCCTGGCATTAACACTGAATAAAGGGCATTTTAAACAGGCAGCAGTGAACTAACCTGTCATGTTTTAAACTGCACAGTGATATTTTAGAAGCACTTGTGGACATGTTAGAAAGGGGAAGCTTGCCAAAGACTATGGACATAGTTCTTTGAGAAGATGGATTTAATGGAACAATTTTTTACTTTATATGCTAAAGACTGCTTGAGGTGTTGTAAATATTGCTGCCATGCTACACTCACAATAGACTAACACTCAGAGTTTCTTTGTGGTATGGTGAAATTAATTTGGCAGCTGGAAGTGAAGCTGCTCTGATTACAAGCCGAAGAAGCAGTAAAAAATGGGTACTGCTATCATGTGACATCAAAACAAATTTTCTGCTGAGGGCAAGAAGTACATGAGTTTTCATGTGGCAGATAAACTGGTCATGATTTCCTGTAAAAGGTTATACCATTATAAGGCAATTTCAACTTCTACTTGGACCTCATCCTAACATAACTTGTGAAAACAGTTCTGCTCTGTTTGTGTGCTGCAAAGATACATTGATTAGCTGCAGAAAACAGTTTTCTCAGAGCTTTTATCTTACTCTGTTTTATTTGATATTTCCTCATTTTGGCTATCTGCAAGACAGTACTGATTTTTTTCTGTTGTGCTTACACAAGATGATTGTTCTGAGATAGAAAGGCTAATAGTGTTCAAAATGTGAGTTCTAAAATGTGTTTTTAAATTCTGATTTTATGTTCTTTAGAGTTGTCTTCTTGGGATCTGCATAAACTTTTATAGAAGTTAGTATTACATGATGACAACAACCTAACAAATCTCCTAAATTATAAATTCAGCCTAACACTGCTCAAAAGCTCAATCAGAGGACTAGAACGTGGCTGAAGTTTATGACTGGGTCATGTCAGGAGGGATCCCTGGTAATTTGATCAATGGATACTCATTGGCAGTGCCTACCCAGAGTCCTCGCCATGTTTTCCATACCATGTTGTGTGTTTTTCACTCACTAACAGACCTCAGAACGTACCAAAACCCAGCCCTCTGTAGCAGGGTATATTACACATAGCAAACATTTTGCTGTGCCAACACAGGGTACATCCAGCCAACCCAGAGGGGAGCCAGGGCAGCAGAGCTCTGGAGGGAATTTCGGTGACACTGTGGTCAGATGCCACATGATTTGGTGAATACCTTGCAAACTCTAAAGACAGGAAAATAGCAATCATGAGAAAAAGAGGAGTCACACATTTGCTGTGTCAGGAAAGAAGAGATATTAAAGAGACAGCGTTCAATACCATGGAGGATTAAATGGTTCCCTCACAGCCAGGTATAACAAGACAAAAAACTACCAAGAAAAATGTAATATGTGCAATTAAAGCTGCGTTTCATACAATGCCAAATAATGGCAGTTTTAAATTATACATAACTTTTAACGGTTTAGGCACAGAATAGGACACAAAACAGTGATACAAACCTCTACCAGACCTATGATAGATAGGATAACCTATGGTTTAAGGATTACAAGGTAATTGCATCACGTGAGGGTTTCTATGATTGTGAGGCATCTGGAGTAAATGAAGAAAGGATGACACAGTGACCTTTGGAACAAAGTCTTCTAAATCCTAGAGCATGGACTGGCATTGAGAAAGACAAAAGCTAATTATTATTTTTGTGCCTTAAATGTAAACTAAACTTATCCCCAATTAGAAAAAAAAAAAAAGGACATGTTTGAGTGCAGTATGGCCAGGCCTGTTACACTGCAGCAAGGTGAAAAAACCAGAGTCGAGATGAGGGAACTTTGACCGCTGTGTGACTTGATCTCTTCCATTTTCTCTCATCAGCACTCTGTGGTTTAATTGAACTATTGAACTTCAGAACTCGTCTGTCCCTCTGTCTGAAAGAAACGTAAAAGATCTGAATGAAGGGATGATGAAAAGCATGGAATGATTTCTATACAGGGTATAGGAAGGTATAAAGGTATATTCATATATGTAAGAACGCTTCAGTCTGCAATGAAGAAGTGGCTGACAGGTGTAGGGTTTAATCGAGGAAGGAATGTGGAAAGGATGAACATGGATGTGCTATCCACTGTTTTTCCAGCACACGTACTGTGGGGAGCCAGTTGAAGCCAACAGGAGACCAGCAAACAAACAAAAGGAGGTGATTCTTCACACAGCATGGATCAAAGCTGCAGTGCTAAAAGTTCACATGAATTCAAGCACAGGCTTAGGGAGTCTACAGAATAAATATCCACAAAGCTTTATTAAACACGCAGAAAGCATCTCTGTTTCAGGAAGCTCCTCAGCTGTAGTTGACTGAATGCCAGAGAATGTGCGGGGCAAGTATGGTCATACATGGCTTGTTTTTATATTCTTCCCTAAGCACCTGCTTTTGGCTGCTACCAGACAAGGTGCTGGGCTAAAAGAACTTTTTGGTCTGACTCAACACTAGAACATAAGAAACAAGACTGCCTAAATCCAGATCATGTTACTAACTTTCTGCCAGTGAAAACACTTGCTTCACTTAATGGAGAAATTATTGTTCACAGTCATTTCTAATATTATGTAAAAGTTCAACAGAAACAATAGATCACATTATAGAATGATAAAAAATTACCTGTGCCTGAAGACTGCGTATCTTATGTTTTTTCTATACAATATATTATGTGTGTGTTTACTAAATAGCTGTTAGTGTAGCTTCTGTAGCACCTCAGAATCAATCCTGGATACTTTTTATTTCAGATTAAGAATTCTTGGACAAGATCTTTGTGAAGAGCAGCACAAGGTGCTAGTTTCTCCAGCTATGCAGAACACTATGCCAGGTATGCTAATTACTGAGTGACTGAGGACACAGGCATTCCTAACACATGGTTATGGTAGCTGCTACAGAGCAGGAGGAAAGTCTTTGTATTCCTCATAAAATCAATACAGTCTTTCTAATTTCAGCATAATTAACCAGACTTCTGATATAAGACCACAAATCCATAACTTCCATGTCACACTGGAACCCAAGCTAGTGGCTTAAATCTTGTGTAATAAAGGAATGAAATAAGTGTTCAAAGGTGCTCAAATCTGCTGAACGGGGTTGTTTCACAACCTGAGAAATCACAATTTGCTCTGCTTTTCAAAAATGCTACAAGAACACACTAATGGAAACTACACTGAAGGACCAATTGTTAATATAATTACCAAACTTTCCAAAATTTGTTCCTTCAGAGGCATAGAAAATTAGATATATTTAATTAAAATTAACGTCTTTTTTGTTGCAGAGGGAAGTGGCCTTATTGTATCAGTTAAAACAGAATATAGCAATGGATATGTATCAAAACAGAACTAAGAGAGCTAGAAATACGAATATTTAGAAAATAATGTGATTTACAAGACAAAATAAGACATTGTGATTTTTCTATATTAAATTTATTGAAATTTTAGTCACAATCTAACCTTCTTATGCAAAAGAATCAGTTCTGTGGAGACCCATGGCCATGAGCGCCATGCACCCCGTGCAGAGAAAGGCAGCACCTCTGGGCCTGCAGGCTCAGCCAAAAAACAAGAGATGGGTTCCCAGTGCCGCCCAGTGTTGCAAACACAGAAGTGCAAGGGCAGCCCCTTCCACGCAGGCAGAACAGCTGCTGTCTGTTGCTGCTGCTCAGGCGCTGCAGAGTATTGGTCTGGAGTTTTTTAATCACAGGTCCTTCACTAAGAGATGCACAGCTAAAGACTTTCTTTCATCACTGCTGAATAATAAAAAGAGGCATTGATCAGATCCCAAAATAATATTTACATGTATTCTCAGTAAACAGGGTAGAAATGGCAGGTTTAGCTAAACAATAAAAAAAAAAATCAAGTTGTTCAGCATCAAATCGTCCAAGCAGTATTTGTCATCTGTAACTAATTACTCAAAAGGAAGAGTATGTAAACAGTGTATTTGATTTACCCAGTAGCAACTGTGGTGCCAGATATGCTGGTATAGTTAAGGATCTTGGCTAGCAACAGTTTGTGTACATACAAATTGCTACTTAGTGGTAGCTGATTCAGAAGGGCCAAAGTCTCGCCTTAAATTGTCACAAATCTATACATTTGCTGTAGAAAAACTTGTACTGTAACAGGACACTAAAACTATATACATTCATAATAATGTCAAGAAAAGGTATCT
Source organism: Atrichornis clamosus (assembly GCA_013400975.1). NCBI lineage: Eukaryota > Metazoa > Chordata > Aves > Passeriformes > Menuridae > Atrichornis > Atrichornis clamosus. The sequence goes on from WBMZ01006740.1 coordinate 9,772, forward strand.
ATAAGTTTTTCTATAATCTCTGCGTAATTGTTATTCATATTCCTGCTTATAGTCAGAATTATAAATACAGTTCTCCACTATCTTAATTATCACCTGTTAACTAATGCACCTGGTATGTCTGTACAAGGAAAATATTTCTCCAGTTTTCACCATGGAACGTTTTGATGGTCTGTGATCAGTCTGTTAGGGCAAGAAAGGTACCAATATGTCAGAATATTTGATGCATATACAACAAGTGCCTTGTAAGCACCTCCCTGTCACAAGTTCTGAAGCAGTTTTCCCTGAACGTGACAAACAGGAAATCTTTTCTCTAGCCAGTCATATAAAACTCTCTATTTGCCTCTGAGTTGGGTAGGGACTACAATTTTTTAGTACCATTAGAATACTGATAGACAGCAATGCACACAGCACAGAATATTTCAAACTTTATAGTGCAATGTACACGTCTTTTATTACATCCTGGAACTGATCCCGGGTTATTTTCTCTGTGATAAAGCAGCACTGAGAGTTCTTATTTGTGCTTGCTACCCTGTGGGCTGCTGTCACAGTGTTTGCAAGACCTTGGAAATGTTTGGTGTGTGTCTTTTCCTACACTGCACTGTCCTTTGCAGTAATTGCAGAGGAGAGACATTATTAGGTGCTGCACACCTCCCTGAAATCCCACTTAATGTAGAAGACCCTCCTGTAATCAAGAAAGCAACATTTAGATCAGCTGTGAACCAGCCCATGGTTCTCTGATGAAGACAAAGTGTGGCACTTTCACACTGTCCTTAGAAGCACCATTGAATTGAGTTTGTTATAAGATATTTGTACAAATCCTGCAAATACTACCTTGATTCAATGGCTGAAGAACTGAGGAGTTCAGACTAATAACTTCTTCCCTTCCACACTGACAGACAAACAAGGTTATAACATCAATTTGCAGCATCTCAGCAGATACATGATACTTGGTAGTCATTATTCTACACTCACTTACTAGACAAACATTCAGGGGATTCTTCTGAAGACAAAATTTAAAGAGGATTTTAGAAGTCTTCTTGGTACAGCTCTTGATACAAGTTCTGCAATATAGATTTGTCATGCATCAGCTACTCTGTAAATCCTTACAGGAATGCTCTTACTGCTGAGAGGGACAGGTACACTTTGAGCAGAGGCTTTCAGCATTTTAAAGTGAAATCCTGATTCTCAGAATAAATACACAAAAGGTGGAAATATCAACTATAATTTACATTTAAGGATGCAAACACAGCTCTTCGAAAATGCTCAGTGGTGTAAATTACAGAGCATCCACCAGAGGGAAGCTCATGCATTCATTCAAAGTAAAATAAATCATTTGAAAGATGAGAGATATTTAAGCTGAAGCAAATTCTGCTCAAACTGTTTCATAGCAGTAGCGCAGGCTTCTTGAGCTTGGGAAGTTTTCAAAAGTTATTTGCCGATCTAAAGGTAACAGACTTACAGAAAGTTTCCTGTATTAATGACTGAGTTGTTGCACTACGTATAATCTGCATGCATACAAAAAACTTAAGATTTTTTTTTTCTGAAGCACACAGATGCAGCCTAATTTCACTGCTGTGATGAAGTAAACCAGAGCTTTTGTGGTGCGAAGTCCAAATGCGTGGTCATCATCAAAGCCCCAGGCACCTGTGGTCACTAGAGTGAGTAAGATACTGAATTGTTTAGCCACTGTTGTGTTTAGCTTGTTATTGACTATACTGCATTGCTCCCCTAGTTAATGGAAATATTTGCTAAATATCCCATGAAGTTTGTGTACTAGTAATGTAAGTTTGATAGATAACAGTCAGACCTTTGTAGAGAATATTAAAGACAGCTTACAATCTGAAGTTTTCATAGTTATCCAACAATCACATAGAACTGCTCAGAAACATGCTCCCGAGCTAATGGTAACTCTAATGTCTGGAGTATTTAGTCTAAAAGCCTGTACTCAAGGAAATCTTAGCATTGCGACTCTTTGGGATCTTTTTTGAAACAGAAATTCCAGGCTGTTGCTGCAATTCACACATGCCTCTCTTTTCTTGTTTAAACGAAAGGTACAGCCAGAGGCAGAGGCCAAATGGCAAGCAAGCCTCAACTGAAGTAGAGAAACATGTTTCTGTAAAATGCAAGGCCAGATGCTTCAGAAGTTCAACCAGATCCATACACCACTGGATTAGAACTATACTCATAGCAATGGTTGTTGTACAGACAACTGCTCTTTTCTCTCAAAAGTAAAGTTTTACAGAAGAAAATCTTACAGGGGTGTCACATAATGGTACAGAACATACAGGTCCTTTTAGGGATCCTTGTTAGATGAGGGCTGGCCACAGAGTTGTAGCTACAATTAGAGATTTATTATGACATAAAAATTTAATTATCAGCATATCTTATTGTTATCTACAATTTCTAGCAGTCCCTGTAGGTTTGGGTGACAAGAGGTACTGGGCATCTCTCCTTGATTATCTTTTTCCCAATAAAAGTCTGCAACTTAGGTCAATCTAGATATGCCACTGGCAATAAACTAAGAAATAGTCTACAAAGGTACTTCTGGAGAAATAATGTGTATAAAGGTGATTTCATTAGAAGAAGAGACACTGCCCAGCACTTCCTCCCATTGGTTAATTTTCACAAGCGGTTTTCAGAAATTCCCTTCAGAATACAAACAACTTGTTTCGGATTTTCCCTTACCCAGGCTTCATTAAATGTAATTAAAAATGAAAGGAACTTGAATCATGTATCAGATTAAATCCAAATTAAAATCTTTATTACACAAATAGTATTTTGCAGATATAATGCTTGACTTCAGTGGAGTTATTCTGGATTTGCTTTTGATCTCATTATACTCTTACAAGAGCAAAACCAGCTAAGCTGATTTGGGGGTGGTGATGTTACAATCCTTTTTCCATGGTGAAAAATGCTTTTCAATTTAATATTATGCACTACATTTGCCAGGTTTGTAAAATTAGGAAAATAATCTGTATCACATTCTTAAATTCAAGAAAGCGATGAATAAGTCCTTTGTTTCTGTGAATCTTTTTTTATGGTAAATACCCTTCCAGTTTCACTTCTTAAACATTTCTGTTGGCTCTGCTGTTCCAGTTCCTCCTTTAATGTTTTAGAAATGAGCTTCAAAAAAGATGTTTTGAGATGAGGATAACAAAGTAGTTTCGTACTCTTTGGCCAGACTGAAGAAGTTAGGATTTATTTAGGATTTGAATCCTGCACTGACTACCAAGTTTCCTAGGAAATAAAAGTCATAGGCCATTGCTGGCACAGCAGGACAATAACGTAACCATATATTTTCTGTCTGATGTGGAGCATTTCCTTCTATAACCCTGTATCCAGACTGGATATTCTGATGGGTAAAGAACTGTAATTTCCCAGAGAATTAGAAGTACAGCTCCCACCCTCTTTATTCTACCAGTACAGTCTCACTATAGGACAGATGTTGATTTCCTTTATGCCAGGGTATTTCTAAAGTATGATTGACTATTTTCTGCTGAATTAAAAAAGATGACATGAAGGCAGTGAGCACAATTTTTTATGCTTTAAAACAGAAAGCCTTATCAAACATATAATGAACATTTGTAGTTTACCTGCCACTCCTCTTTTTTTTTTTTTTTTTTAATGAAATAAAGTTATTCATAGGAGCAAGAGTAGAATAGCATAGAAAGGGTTTCTTTCTCCTCACACCAGCTGATTAGGTCAGTAAAATAAAAAAAATAGCAAGTTTCTTTAAATAGGGACACTTTAGAAAGACCACCAAGGTGCTCTAAAGTCTGCTGAAGCACGATGGATATATAACTAAAAGCAAACTCAGGTCCTGCACTGTATTTTTATTTTTGCTTTGTATGCAAAAATGCCCATCTTCCTAAACAAGAGGAACTGCCGTATGTGGTCAGATGTCTGTAAGAGTGAGCATCAGGATGTGAGCTCATAGGCTGTATTAGCCTTCAGAACATCAGTGAGAGCAGAACTTTCGAGTAGTTCACCAACACCTTCAAAATAAAAGCAGAGCACAGAGCAACCGAGAACTGAAGAATTGCCGCAATGAGTCCAGCTGAGGAAAGCAGTGTTAACTCAACATGGAATACTGTGAGGTCAGTAGTCTGCATAATACTGAGCTTGGCATTTATTGTTGGGACGCCTGGAAACTGCATCGTCATCTGGACTGTTTGTACAAAAATGAAGCAAGTATCTCTTTCAGTGCTGCTGATCTTGAACCTGGCCATTGCTGATATCCTTGTACTGATCACTTTACCGATTTGGATTTACTCCTTTGCTGACTCCTGGGTTTTTGGAGTTATGTTCTGCAAAATACTGGTTTTCATTATTTACTGCAGCATGTATGCTAGTATATTTCTAATTACAGCACTGAGCTTGGAGAGGTTAATGGCTGTGTTTTACCCTTTCACAATTCAAAGATACAAAAGAAAAGAAAAAATTTCTTTGATCGTGTTCCTCATTTGGTTCCTGTCTATTGCTTTTGGCATTTCTGTCATTCCATTTCAAGAGACGGAAGAAATAAATGGTCGACTTCTATGCACGTGTCGCAGCTACTCTTCTAATCGACAGAAAGTGTCATATCTTTTGCTGGAGACTCTGGCAGGTTTTGTAATCCCTTTCTTAATTATTTGCACTTGTTATGTGTGTGTTGCAAGAAGAATAAGCAGAATGACTTACCAATCCAAGCAGCGATCAGAACGTCTCATTGCCAGCGTTGTGGTGGCATTCATTCTGTGCTGGTTCCCTCACCATCTCTTTAACATCCTGGATGTTATTTCAGTTGAAATAGAACTCTCTAATGAGGAAATATCTTTGGCACTGGATGAAATTGTAGACAAAGGAGCGTACATCTCTGGAGCACTTGTATTCATCAGTAGCTGTATTAACCCTCTGCTCTATGCTTTTGCTGCACGAAGATTTCAGAACCACCTGAGATTTGCCAAGATGTCAAAGCTTTTTGAACAGATGAGTCAGACTGTAACAGAGGAAGACAAGAAAAGAAGTTTGGCTACAGCCAAACAAGAAGATCCTTTGGTAGGCACAGAAAATCTCTAACAAGGAACTCGGTGAATAATCTGTGTCATTCCTTCAATGGTCCTTTCTGCTCATACTCTCAGTTTCATGTATGGAGCAGTCCAGGGGAAGTCAGAGACAGAAAAGGGTTTTTTGGGTTTTTTCTTGTGTGTTTTATAAGAATTGGCACTGACAACCTAGTTCAGTTCATAAGTTAACATTCGCATCATGAAATGAGCACTATTTCACTGTTGCTGAGAACCTCAGCAAGGTAGCTAGGAGCTCAAATTGTAAGGAATACAATTTTTACTTTCCATTAAAATTATTTCTGATTTCTAGAAAGTCTGTATGTGTGTGCAGAAAACAGAAAAGAACTGCATGTGGAAAAGAGAGACTTTGAAAGTTTAAAACTTAAGTTTTTCTTCAGAAAAAAAAATTGTTACATGTTCAAAAATCCTTATATAATCTAAAGTTTTAAGAAGTTAAATTCTATCTGGGTAAGAATGGTTTTAAAGTATACTAATGACACAAAACTCTTCTGAGTTGGTGGAAAATCTGAAGCTATTTTTATTCACTACTTTATTTAGGTTTGAAAGTAATAAGGGTTGTTTACACAGTCAAGCTCATTTACTGCATTCTCTTGTGGGGACAGGTTTGAACAAGTCAAATGTGAAGTGTGACATGCCTCCAGAAGGAGCAGGAGGGGTGAGAACCGTCCTGTATGGCAGACATCCTGCAGACTGCGTGCCATGCTTGATGTCAAACACATGGCACACTTCATTGGCAATTAAACTATTGACGTATTAAATACATCTATACTCTGAGTATCCTCAAAACCTTTGATTCAGTTAAGCTTTCAAGGTGTCTGTTAAATTATGGAGGAATTGGATCAGGCTCAGGTGAAAAGGAAGGAGAGATCATTGATATTATTTTTTATGTGTAAGAAAATTATGGTAGCAGTACAAAGTGTCTAATATCATAAGAACTTCACCTTGCAAATAAAAGCATTACTTTTTTTCTTCTCTTATAGAACAGTGGACTTTGACATAAGCAACCAATGAAATTAATATTTGCAAGGACTAGTTTTGTGAATGTGTGCTAGCTAACTCACTGTGAAAAACTACATGGCATCAAGTGTTTGCTTTTGAAGTTTTATTTATTTCAATTGTGCCTAACATTTTTTATGCTTACTTCTGTCAATTTTTAAGTCAATAATTTGTAATAAGATCAAGATAACTACTGATTAACTACTGATAACTACTGATATATTGTAATTTCATATACCTTGTTCTGGACAGATGCTAAATAGCAACATTGCTCATCTTTACAAAAAAATTACAAATACTAACTAGAATTTTATTTTTGATGTCTGATTGTGTCACAACAAAGTATATTTGAGTTGTAAACTGAAATAAACACGGGGAAGTAAAATCCTTAGCTGTTAGAGGAAGAATATTTCTCTAAACTTTGCATATGTATTTGTTGTTTCTGCTTGTTATTAAAAAGTAATTTTTCCTCCTGAATAGGAGAAAAGTCCACAGCACAGAGGGCTTTCCTTCAGTAGGACTCCTTACTGAAATTAAAGACAACTTTGGCAAGACCTTGTTTGCAGCTAATAGTAAGCAACAGACTTTACCCCATCCACCTAGCACTGTTTTTCACCCCTCTAATGGCTCTTTAATTGCTATTAGTACATTTAATACAGCAATGTGACATTATCTCACACAAAGAAACAGCAAATTCAGTTACCTACTCATAAAAAGTGAAGCTGTATTTCCCAATATGTTCTTGAGATAGGAATTGCTCATATGCAACAGCAACGCAGATCAGATGAGGAGATTTACTATCACATGAGCTCTGCAACAGAACTAGAGTTCTAGTCCACAAGAAGTCAAGCATTTCACAACTCACAGGGTGGGAAAAGACCCAGACAAATTTTAGTACAAGTTACCTGACAGAATTTTCCTTTCTGTCTGTCTGTGCCCTATATCTAGCATGAATTTTCTGCTTCAATATTCAATTTTCACATTTTCTCCACTGCTTTTTACTTAGAACTGCAGCACTGAAGTCCTTGTAAAACATGTGATCCATCAAGGAGCTAGAACTGTCCCTCTAAAGTTTTTATTAATGCCCTTGGATGTTGTCTCCAGTAGACAGTCAACTCTAAAAACTGTTTCTTTTGAAGGCTGTGTGAGAGTAGTAGAAGATACTAAACCAGCAGCTTTAACTAATTTCACTTTTATAGAGAGCAAATTGAGTTAATTCTTGCAAATGCTGGCATGCACAGTGAAAACCCCCACTGATTTAATATTTTTGTCAACACAACCATCATGTAACTGGGGCCATAAGAGACAACGTAGAAGTACAAGCTGATGACATGGCTGACTGCTGCTTTGGGCAGCTACACATCAGGCCTAGCAGTGGAGCCAGGTTTAACACTTATCCATGCTAAAGGGCTCTATCATGTCTATCTGTTGTTCGTGCTAGATCAAAATAGTGACTTGGAGGTGAGATCAATCTTCCTAGTGACTCCTGACACACTCAGATTCTCCTGAGAAAAGTGAGATTTCACGTCAGTTGAGTTCCTCTTTCTTTTCTTATTTCCTAACTCTTCCACCCTTGTTTATGAAGTCTGTCCCTGTGGTTTCAGTGTCCAGCAGTTTCTCATGACACAGCAAGGCAGAAGGCTGAGCTAAGAGAGGACCACTTCAGTCACCTGAGTCAAATCACCTCAGATTGCACTGAAGTACAGGGAACATGTTGTGGAATCAATGCAACACTGCTGAGAACACGGAGTACTACGAGGTGACCAGATAGTTTGAATTTCTCACATTTGTAAACATTAATAATCTTCTAACATTTATCTCTTAACATTTCAGTATTTCCCAGCCTGAAACTTGCTGTGAATATTCCATGGGTTTACATCAGGAGTTTTTCACATTTACTGTAGTAGGATCATGCTGCTTAAAGCGAGTTCATGCTGTATTAACAGGATTGAAGGAAAGCCTAAAGAATTTTTAGTTAATACAGCCAATATACAAGAAAGATAGAAAAGAACATAAAGAAAAAGCATCAGCCTTACTCCTTTTGTTGCCTGCTGACATCAAAATATGTCTGTTAGCATCATGGTAAAAGAGTTATAACAGAGATCTGGATTAAAACAATGGAGCTCTGTGAATATTTACAGGCAACTCGTAATTTAAGAAGTAGCACGAGGGAAATCAGAGATCCTTATTTGCAAGCAGAAACAGGGCAACTGCATTATACTAAGAACTTTTTTTTTTAATAAAACTACCAGGACATTTTCTAGGAAGACATAGAGCAAAAGTTAGGAGACTTTTTAAAGACAGTTAAGGCTGCAGTTATGGAACTCCTAGGGTTACTATTAGCAGGACTAAAAGAACAATTTGCCTGCAGTGCTTGGATGAAAGGAATAAAACAACCTGGAAGCTAACAGATGGCACACAGACAACATAGGAATGCAAATTTTTTCACATTCAAGCAAAAGTCTGATACAGAATAAATATTTTAGAAGATACAGAATTAGCAAATGTTAACAGTGGTGAAGGTTTTCTCTTCAGGTTACTCTACAGCACTTGTATTACTCCCTTTGCTGTATATATTGGGAAAAGGGAATATAAAGGAAAAGTTGGTGGCTTTTTTGGAGAGGAAAAGCATGAGAAATAAGCCAGTTGAGATTATTAAGAATCATATGGACTTAAAATGAAACTGAGAAGTTCAGCTTTGAAAGCTGAGTACAGAAAGATAGCAGACAGGGAAGTGAAAACTCTTCAGTTGCAAGACAGTTTCAGATTTTTGCGAATGCTTTCTTGTCAGATCAGTGAATCACTAAAACAGTTCTTTATTAGAAAACTCCTCAGTGTGATCTCCACTGGTGGTCAATAGGTTAAAGAAAAAAAATCCAATAAACCAGAGTTTAGAGAGACATAAGCCTGTCCTCTGAGAAGGTGAGTGTCTTGTGCTGCTCCTGTTAGCATTAACAGCTGGGTGTGACCATGGCTATGATGATGAGGACTAGGATTTCATAAACTTTACAACACTGTTTACAGTTCTAAGAAAGTTCTTGCACTGATAGGTATGGAGATAAGAGAATCATATACTATTGGATTCCTTTGTGTCTTCTTTCCCCTTAATTATTATAAAAATCATGCAGATGGTGCTTAGTAACACTCAACATTTTAAAATAGATTTAAGTTGAATAAATGTACAGATTAGAAGAAAATTATTTTTATGGAATGTGTCAAGCCAACAATTTGAATTATGGAATTAATGATGAAGATGCCATGAAGTCTTCCAATACAGGTTAAAGACTCACAGCTCTAAAGTTAGGAATTATACATCTGCTGCAACTGCAAAAATTCACTTATTCTTTATTTAACAGAAGTCAGTTGTCTGAACTGTATCTTGATTGCAAAAGCAACTGATTGCACTTCAGTTTTGGCTGCAGTGGTGTGGGTACTAACAGTGTGTGCAGTTAAGTGCATAACTATTTCCAATGAGAAAACAGTGTGAGACATCTAGGAACAGTGTATTGTAATTATGGATGTCCATAAAGTGAAGGACATGTCCAGATGGCCTGAAATCAGAGGATTAGTAGTTTAGACTGCTCTTACTAGAGCTTATGCTGAAAAATCAGGCTTTTCATTTTTGCATAGCAGACCTATTTTTGTGGTTGCACATTATATAAAAATTAAGGGCTAAGTATTTCATTTTTGGAGAATTGTGAATTTGAAACACTACTTATGACCTGTCAGTAACCTGGCAGTATCACCATAAAAGCCACAATAGGAAAATAGCTATGTGAAGGTCACTTCTAGTCATTGCATCACTGATGCTATGGGAATATATGGCAGTGTAGACAACCTGAAAACAGATTTCAGATTCCATGTCTTAACTCTACCACATACCTTCAAAAGTTACTGTAACATTAACATTTACTGTGTCATTCCCTACTGAACTTGGTGAGTAGTATCAGAAACTTAGAAGTCATGGACACTTTTTAAAACGTTGCAACTAATGAATTATGTTAATACCCATTAGATTTAAAAATACAGCCACAAACCTTCAGCTATGCTGTAGAAGGGCACATTACACAGTTAAAACTGAGGGAGACATTTAGCAAGGCAGGTTTTTTACATGCCTTGTTCTCTCCTGCCACCATGTGGCTTTTCCATTTAAAAAAGTTAGGCCTAATTTTAATACTCTCAAAGTTACTGAAACAAGTGGTGAGGTGCTTTGTTCATTGTTTCAGTTGTGAACCATATTTAAGTTCCAGGTCACTGAGACAGAAATGTTCACCAAAAACCCCACAACAATATATTAAGCATTCAAGTTCTATTCACTTCAGAGTGATCTAGTTGGTCTTTTTCTCGCTCTTAAGGAGCCCAAGCCCACGTTGTTTCAAATGTTGCATAAATTAGGCAAGCTGAGCACGTTTGACAGAATATAATTACCTCATGCCAGTTTGTGAAAAGTCTGCTGGAAACAACTTTTTTTTTCCCCCCCAACAAAACCATCAGTAAGCATGTTGAGCTGCACCTTGGCTCTTGAACTTAGGTAGCTCACATCTCATGCCAGGTGATAGTATTGATTCATAGGCTTTTGGTAGTTTTGAGATGCTCTCCAAAAGTTTCAAAAGGTCTTGACTTCCTTGTGGTTAAAATCAGGAATGGTTCTTGGAGACTTAAAGATGTCGATTATAAAAAAAAATCACAAAAACTGTGCCTTTAAGAGAATAGGAGAAGTGTCTGGAGTAAAGCTGAAAAAGAATCAATGAGATTTGGTTTCAAATCCCCTTTTTCTAGAGAATGCAATTCTCTAGAAAATGCATTGCAATGTTTAGTTTCTGTATGTAATGCTTTTAGTGTCTATGAACAAGGCTTGGCTTAATCCTCTTATATTTGTCACGTTGAATAGCATTACACTAATTGATTAATCCTACTTTTAAAACTATCAGAATCAGAAGAAATTGATTTTGCTGCAGAACTTCTCATAGCACTTCTAGGAAGAAGAGCTCATTAATTAAAGGTTTCTATTCATGTTTTCCCTAAATATCCATTCTACCCCAAGATTTGCATTGTATATTACACTAAACCCCAGCCATTTTAAATTACACACCTTATTTTGTTCTGTGATTACTAAAATAAAATGAAAATCGAAGATTTTCTGTCTTTCTTGGTTCACTCTGGGCTCCTGATTTTTGTTTTTAGGCAGGTGTGGCTGGCCCAAGGGTGAAGCCAAGGAATCAATCTATATGTCAAGGTCAGGATCAGGATCAGGTCCATTGAGATTAAGCATTGTCAGAAACAGCCGTTGATGACCAAGCAACACCACAGTGGTTATTCAGGGCTGAGGTCATGTCAGGAAGTCAGTCCATAGGTCAGGGTCTCTATCAACAAGGTACATGGCCAGGCACAGGCATGGCCATGGCAGGACTCACACAGGCACCCCAGCAACACAGGGCAAGCAGGGGCTGAAGTTCCAGGCCTGAGTTCCTGTGGACTCTCAGACCTATAGACAGGGTCTGTGGAGTGAAGGGTCATTAAGGGTTATTAGTGCACTCAGCGAGCTGATAGATTCTCAGCAGCAATGGAAACACTAAACAAGAACAGGGTAATGCAAATTATTCATGGAATAATGCCCATAAGCCAAAATTGCCATTTTATGTAGTAGCTTAGGTTAGGCAACTTTGTAAACAGTCAGGGAGCCTCCTAGAAAAAATGATGTTGTTTTTACTGTTTAACATTTCAAGGCTGCTACTTTTTCACTTATACTTACATTCCTTTACCTTTAATATTAAAAATGAAGAAGAATTATAAGAACTTCAGAGTATTTTTCCTACATCTAACCCTTTTTCTTTCCTTAATTCTTCAAGTCTCATCACTGTTTTTCTGTGTTTGATACACAGAAATATACTTTGCTCTCTCCAAGTTATGGAAAATTATGTCTTAACTTTTCACCATTGGAAATACATAGAAATTCTATGAACACAAGAGCTAGGAAAGCATACACTGTTCTGATCACAAAGATGTTATCACACACTGCACTGAGAATTTCACCTGCTTTGGGTCACTGAACTTTGGCTTGAGTTAACCAGACAATTAAAACAGCCCAGTGTAGGTTGGATTGGCCATGTGATATGATCTTTCATTTCATTTAGAAAATACCATTGGTTGAATAAAGTTAAATATCTAGCATCCTGAGCACAACAGCAAAAAAAGGAAAAATGCTTGTTATGTGTTTAAAAACGTAATAATGCACTTCCCAAGCACCAAATTCATATTACATTGGCTATAGAGTACTTGTTTCCTTGTTGCTATATAATTTAGCACATATAAATTGTTTTAGGCACGCTGATAGTTTCACAGAAGGGTAGTGGTGTTATTTAATCTTTTAAATTACTGGTGTTATCTACGAGTATTAAGGTATATCAAAATGAATGAAACTGTTTAAGAACCCACGAGCATTTTCCTGTGTTTTTTACTCGTGGGTGAGGGAGCTGCGGGAGGTGAGCAGGCCTCTGCTGCAGCTGACCTATGGTCTGTCTTGTGCTTTCCTCACACACACACATTCCTCCTTACCACAGGGCAGGTAACACCCTTGCTGTGCTTCAGCTGCTTTTAGAGTTGCTTAGTTCCTAAATGTGTAGGAGTGCTTGGGAACACCATTTCTGGAGCAGCTGGGGCCCTGCTGCCCAGGCCAGGGAGCTGCCCTTGTGGCTCCACCCCATGCCAGATCTCCCAGCCCCGCAGCAGTTTGGTGTCAGGGGTGCTCATCTCCAGCTGTTTTTCTGCATGTCGGAGTGGCACAGTGAGACAAGAGTGAATAGATACGCCTCCAAATCCCCGCCTTGCCATTGCTTTGTGTGTGCCAAGGAAATCCCTTCTCATTTCCTGCATTTACAGGCAAAAATAAACACACAGAGTGTGGCATTGCTAAGCTTGGGAAGTGAAGCTTCATATTTTCAGGCTAAGTACAAACATTTCACCTTGGCTGCTTGAGGCAAAACCACTTCCTTTTCTTTCTACTTCTTCCCCTTTCCATCCACAAAGTAGCTCACCATCATTCCTGTTTAAGAAGTGTGATGTATCTCTGATCACTGGTAAAGGCTGTAACTGTGATGTAGAAACGTGTCTCATATCAGTACTTCACTGTAAAGTGAACAAATAAACAAGCAAAAAAACCCCACAGGAAACACAATTTGATTTTCCTGATCAGAAGATAAAGATGAACCTATTAAGCTAGAAACTTCCTATATTTTGATTAATTATTAATTATAGTTTATTCAATTCTTCCAAGAGCTATTAAAGGAACAGTAATTACTAAAAAATCCAATGTCAGAAAAACCTAAGGACTTACCTCTTTTTCTATAACATCATGAACTCCTTTGAACAGTTAATTATCCCTGAAATCTGTTGTTTAAATGTTAACTCTGGATGTGTAATTAATGATTATATGATAAGAAATAAATAATACAGCATTAATTTTGTAATTATTATTATTTAAAGAAGTATTTTAATCTCTATAAAAAGAGGCCCAGCAAATGGAAGATTTCTTCTTTGCAGTGGTTAACAGAATGGGAAGGACTCCATTCAGTCCACAAGAAATTAGGGGGTTGCCATAGTTAGAAAGGCAGTGTAAGTCAGGAAATACTTCTCTACTAAATTTGAAACTGGCCTATGGAAACCAGAGCTGCAGGTGTTCATGGAAATAAGTGGTGTTGCAGGAATTTTAAAACTCTGTAATTTTATGAGCAGTTATCCAAGTGAAGGCAATGATACCAAGTAACCTTACCTACTGCCTCAGGACATGAGCAGGGGTCAGGAGGGCACTCCTTTTAATGCCCCAACATTGCCTGTATCTCAAAAGAAGAATTTTGTTTGTGTTTCTTTCTGAGTAGAGTTCACATTCATAGAAACTTCAGATGGTTGGTGATACTGGACAAGGAGTTCAGTTTTGTATTTAATATAAAACATTCCTGAAGAAATTCCATCAAGCCTCAAAATGAAAGCCAGAGGTGAGAATGGATTAGAGGTGCTGCCTTGATGACCTGACTGCCAGCAAAGCCCCTCTGCACAGCTGAGAGAGGCTGTGTGTGATTCCTGGCTGTGCTGTTATTATTCCTGGTTTATAGTCAGAAAAACAGAAGGTGAAGGGAAGTACCCAAGGCCACACAATAAATGTCAGAGTAAGAGTTAGATAACTGTAATAATATATTACCATAGTTAAATATAAGTCTAACAAAATTATCATCACACAGCACAGGTGAACAAAAGACTTTAAAAATGTTATTATCAGAAAATTTTGATTTTGTCCAATGGATATAAATTCTATAGGAATTTTCCAAGTAACTTCCTGGATTGAGAATAAGGCAGAAATAAAAGCAGAGAAAGTTACATTAAAATAATACATTAAAATGTAAAAATTAACATTTCCTCAGGGTACAATTAGAATGACCAAAGAGTTATATATATAATGTATATATTAAGTATATAAATAATCACCTTTATAGACAAAGTTCCCCACAGCCTTAATTAAAGTAAAAGTTTTAGGTATGGATTAAGGAAGTCTCCAAAGATGTTTTAAGCAAAAGCAATCTGAAACAGCAATTTTAATCTGCCAAAATAATTTTGCAGAAACTAGAAATTAGCAGTCTTCAGAGTGAACACCTACTTTTTAGGTATTTGATTCCAACATGTCTCAGAGGTCAGACTGGAATCCAGGTTTTTACTTCTTCTGTGTACAGGGAAGATCACCCACAAATAGTTGGTTTATGTCCATCACAAATAATCTCTCCTTTTAGAAATGAGCCCAGAGGCTACTGTAAGATATTTTAGAAGTCCACAGAACAAAAGGAGTGGGTTTTATTCTAGTTTTATACTAGAACCAAGAAATGATTGTAGACTCAGGCTTGTAGCAAATTATAACTGTATCCTGAAGTCCAGCATTTTTCATTGATAATACAAGATTTAATTTTTAAAATTAGTAATATATTTAAGACCTCTGTTTTATCAGCCCTGACTTTTACATTCTGAAAGTGTATTTTCTGGTATGGTGTGTCATGATTTATGGTTTTAGCATCAGACCTCTAAAATTATGTTTCAAGTTGGTTGTATATTTTTCACTTAGATATAATGAGCACAATAGTACAGGACAGATTTTTTTGTAGATTAGTTTAATTTGGGCCAAATTATACTTCAGAGAAGCCAAACAAGGTGAGGGCTACATCTCTTATACCTTCATCTAAAATGGGTTTGCTACTCAGTCTTCATCATATTTATCTCAAGTATTGTCTTAATTTCAGGTGTTTATCATGAACAGCTTTCTTCGGGAATTTAATCATTTTCTCCAAGTTGGGCTGCCCGTTGTGCATCACTGCATTGGGAAGACACAATCCAGAGGGAAGGAGGTTGTGCTGACGTGTTACTCATGCCTTCACAGCTCTCCATTCTTCACCCTGTTACTCAGCACGTCGGGCTGGGCGGGTGCTGCAGCTGACACACGACTTTCTCACTTAGCTTCACTTTTATGTAACACACCTACCTCAGTGCCCCTGGCATTTATTGCTTTTAGAATCTACAATAATTACATATTCACCAGAACACAGGGAAAATGATACCTATTTAGGAAAGGTTTAATGCGCTAATGAATCATCATTTAACCTCTTGCTCAATCAACACGAGGAGCCAGAGGTTTAATGCGCTAATGAATCATCATTTAACCTCTTGCTCAATCAACACGAGGAGCCAGTCAGCACACAGGAACAGTTTGTGTTTGTGTGCACACACCGGTGTGCATGGACATACACTGGGGGACGTAGGGAGAGACTGCTGTACAGATTAATTAATAGATTGTTCTACTGAAGTTGATCAAATAAATTTGTTATAAAAGCAAGTAAAGTCCCTAATTGTGCGAGGGTGTATGCAATTGTTCCTGCATAACTGTTGCATGCATTATTCCCCCTCACTGCCTTTATTATGACCACTCCCAAGCTTAAAATTAAGTATGTGCTGAATGTTTAGGTTTTCAAAGGAACCAGAGTATTAAAATCTTCCCAAAAGAGAACTAGTTTCAGGGCTTTTTTTTCTTTTGGAAGGGTTTCCTCAACTGTATTTTACTCTGCCTGATGATATTTCTGATGTCTACAACAGTTTCTTTATGTGTGTAGTCTATTGCCATGTGCATGTGTGTTTGAAATAGGAGATGCATCTGCTTTCTAAAGATACTGAAAATTGTAACTCCCAGAAGAAAATAATTTTGTATATTAAGAACAAAGGGCCCAGCACGGTCACTTAGCCTGAATATGTCTATATTGTACACAGGATCCTGTTGGCTAACAAGGTGTCATAAAGTCCAGTTCAGTGCAGTAAGAGCACATCACAAACTAGAAGGAACAGGTTGCAGAGCTTCTGCAGAGCATGTGATGTGCTGCGTGTTCACACCCTGGCATGCCCTGTAGTAGCTTGTTTGTGCATCTGTACCTACAGGCTGTAGAATCCTTATTTCACCTTTTGCTTAAACTTCATATAATAGGGGCAAGTAGCCTAGATCTCAGAAATAGGAAAAAAAAAAAAGGGTAGTATTAAATTGGTTAAATTTAGTCTGAATACCATAGAAAGCCTTTCTGACTAAGGACTATCAAAGTGTATATATAAGGTATATTAAAGGATCAGGGTTTTTTTTAATATATAACCAAAGGCTCTATAAACAAGGAAACAGTTTATACTCAGTGAACACTACTGAGAAATGAAAATTTGAAAATGCAGATTGTCATCTATTTCCATAATGTAAGGTTTTAAGCCTAAAAATAAAATCCAACAAGCATAATGAGATTTGCAATAAAACCCACAAGTGTGTAAATCTAACACTAACTTACTCTTGAGAGAGTGTCACACTTTTAGCACTATCATAAAAAGCAGTGCTGTGGTGCAGAATAGCACAGGAGAGGTTGGCAGTTGAGGATATTACTAATTCAGCTTTACTTAAACTTCTGGGGAGATGGTTTGGTTAACGTGAATAAGAGACATAAGAATGTGAAGTTTCAAGTTTGAAGAGTGCTGGAGAGTAGTAATAGCACCTCTTCTGTGTCTGTAAAGGATGGCAGTGACACGGTTCCCTCCGTCTAAATGGATTTAACTAAGGTGGTTAAGTTACAAAACTGGCTATGACTTCAGGTAAAAGCTAATTGTGGCCAAAAAGCACTTCCCTTTCCCTCTGGCCTTCTCCTGTAATCATCCCTGCTCTTGACTACGTGATCCCACTGCTTACCTTGAGCCACCTCTGGAACTCCTCTGGCTGCAGGTTGTTCAGCCTGATACAACAACAGAAGTTACCTTTGCACACCTTCCAAAGATGTACATTTTTGCCAAGTTAGCAAGTTTTGTTGCCTGACCTTGAGATCAATCAGAGAAACTTCAGAAGCAACACAAGAAAGATGTGGGAGGAAAGGAAAGAAGGAGAAGCTGTAAAGGAGGGACAGGACTTGATGCCTTCCCTCCAAGAACTGTGAATTTGGCTTAGCCATTTATCATGCTCTGGACTACCTATTTAACCTGTAGAAAGAAGCAAGTAGTTCCTGAAGCAATTTAAGGGGAAGTCTTAGTTGTCCATCAACTATACTAAAAAATAAGGAGAATACTTCCCCAATTTATCTTCTTAAACTAAAGATTTAACTTTATGTGGTATAAATACACCACCTTCATCTTCCTTATTCTAAATCCAAGCTTCTGAGCAAGCTGGAAAGTATTCTATGGCTTTCAATGACTTTTTTTCTGTTGTTAATCTTTTCTGTTTGGCATCTCTCTCTCAGTAATCTGTTTGTTTACATTTCCAGGCTTGGGGCTTTTTAAATTTTTTTTTTTAATTTAACTAATTTACTCAATACTTAATTTGATGTTTTCTTTCAGTTAATGACTTTGTTTCTAATTCTTCCCACTCCATCATTTGTATTAACAATTTATCTTTTGTTCTTCTTGTTAGTCCTCTTCTAGCTATAGAATTGTTTGGATTCTTCTGTAGTTGCTTTGGCTACATCTGTTTGAATTTTTTTCTGTGAATGGTGTTTGCTATTGGACAACATAGCTCTTTCTACAATTGCTTGCTTTCTGCATAACGTTTAATTTGGGATATTTTTCCAATTATGTATTCTATTCTATTTCAGGGGTTTTCTCCCAGAAAACAAAACAAACCAAAACCAACCACAGGTGGTTGTAAAGGAGCAAGACTTCACTAGCAAATAGGAAAAAAGCCTCAGGAAGAGTAAGAGACAACACCTTTTATCACATCAAACTTGTTCACTCATTTGACTTTTTCCTGGTGTTACGGATCTAGCCACATATTTAGTTCAGAAGATGCTTTCACCACCCGAGGGATTTGACTTTCTCCAGTTCTGTAGATCTTAGATCTGCGGCTGCACAAACAGGAGACCCCCTCAGACAAACAGCAGTGTGTCCCCCTGGCACAGATCCCCCAGCACAGCTGCCTTGGTACAGATGTGTGGGAAAGTGCTGGGGCTGGAGGCTGGGGTGGGTTGGGACTGTGACCAAGAGTGGGTGCTCTCCAGTGAGATGAGGGGAGAAAAGGGAAGCTGTGGCACTGCCCAGCAGATGTGTGGAGGGCTGGCTGTATGAGAATGTGTGCTTGGAAGCAACTGTGTAAATCTTATTTTTAGTGCATGAAACGTAATAGATTTACAGATTTTTCTGTACCTGAGTTGCCTATCAGATAAGCATTCTCTCAGATTTTACAGGCAGAAAATGCTGTAGATTAAGTAACCTCTGTACAATATTTTATAAACATGGGATGTAATTTGGAAATACAATCAAGACTTTCTGATTCCATAGCAGCTCTTTCCACATTAGGTTGTCTTTCTCATGCATTTTTTGTGTACTTGTTCTTTGCATCAATATATTCTCTTTATATCTCTCTCCTGACAGTTCTGACATTCATAGTGAGATTAAACTTATTTTTAATCTTACATCCATCCTCGTTTCCTTTTTCCCCTGTTTCCTTTGACAGATCTTTCAGACATTCAAGTCCTCTTTTTGAGAGATTTTATAGCACTTTTGTCATATTTGATGCAAAAGGAAGGAAACTCACAATATCAAATATTAGAAGAAAGATGGTACTCTAGAGGTGCTCTAGTGGTAAGGCATTAACACAAGTCCTGTTAACCCTGTGTCTTGTAAAACTAGCCCATAAATTTTCCTTCTGTTGTAACTTGAACCTGCAAATGAAAGCAGGCTCACAGTATTTGACAAGAGGCTGTACCATGACAGAGCTGATTAATTCTGTTCAGTGTTTTGTGTGTCTATTTTCTTGACTCTTGTCTTCATAAATGCATGACATCATGCACGGCTGAATAGTCTTTCAAACTACAAAATGAATCCATTTTGTGACTGTCTGTGAATCATCCTTTAACACTGTGTGAGCTACTACTGCAATAATAAAGTTTGTTACTTATAAACTATGTGTTAACCTTTGCTGAATAGCCCACAGCAAAAGTGCTTTTGGAAAAGTTATGGGAGCTTTCATGTCTATTGACCCTGCACATCCCTGCCATACTAAGACAGTAATACTAAAGCATCTCCTAACAAGCTATTTATCAAAGTATTATTCACATAACAAGCCATAAAGACTAACCTTCTCTTCTGGGCCAATGTATATAGGGAATGTTTCCAGGGTAAACCATTAATACAGTAGTGCTAAAAGAATTGGTTTGATCTAGGAACATTCAGAAGAGCTCTGGTTGGGTAGCATGTGAGGCTCTGCAGGTCTACAGATTCCCCTGAAAATTTGCAAAAATGGCACACATTCACTGCTGCTAGGAACAGCCCTTTTCCAGTGTGTGTGTGTATGTGTATGCAGAGAAAATATATTAGAAATCCGAAATAAACTGAGTTTCTGCTTATAAAATTCAGAGATTCGTGACTTTCTTACTTGAATAGTATGATACAGAATCACACCAGTTTATTGTGGTGAAGCTTATTTGATCTGATAGAGTTTGGTTTATTACATTTCCTTTCCTGTTTTACAGATGACTGAATTTTTCCCTTGGGATATGGAGTGAGGAGTGAAGTAAAAGAGCAAACTTTAGTCCTTCAAGTCCTTTGCCAAAGTAAGGCAGATAAATGTAAATTTTACTATAACTTACTAACAGCTTTAAGGAAAAAACAACTGTGCTTCTAAATACAGTTAAAATCAGTATTGGTCCAAAAATAATTTAAAAGGTGAATTGTGCACTGTGCTGGCATGAGTATGAACATTGATTAGGCAGCTTTGCTCCTGGCACATGGAAATTTCTTAATATGATCACAGTATCAAACAGAAGAGATACAGCAATAGTCAGCTTTCTGTCTCGTGATCTTAATGCATTGAGATTCACTTCATTCAGTATATTGCAATAGCTGCAACAGTTAATGTAATGGAAGAAATAAGAAACAACACAGAGAAACAGGTCTAATTATTTGCATACTTAGTAGACTTCCTGAAGCTGGAAGTAAACAGTGTTTATGGTATCAAAATTCCCTGCATGCATCCTTTGTCTCCACCTTAACTGGCAGTTTACACTAAACATCAAAGTGTAAACATGTCTTCAGGTTGGATTTTAAGTTGAATACTAATTAATTTGAGCAGGGGTTTCTGGACTTAAGGGGTAGTGTGAAGGACAGGTTTGGGCATAAATAAAGAAACAGGCAGCAAAAACTGGCATCTAGCTGGAAGTATTGGAATGGCAGGTGAAAATGACTGTGGAGGACCAACCTCACTGAGGCCTGGAAATGTAAGGATGAGGTGGGGGCAAAAATTAAAGGTGTCAACAGAACCTCTGACTGATTTTAACAGTATTTTTGAAAGAATTAAGTTAAAATATGTCTATGACTAGTGTATAAATTGATTTTGTCCCATTCTGATTAGTTTTGGTAGTGTTCTGGTTGCTGCCAAAGCAAGAGCTGGTTGTGTATGGTCACTGCACAGAAATGTTTAAGAAATCAGGAATTTGGACCATGGATGCAGTTTTTTCTCTCAGTGACCAAGGCAGTTTACAAAGTTTGCTCACTTTGTACCTCTACCCTTGTGCATCGGTTCTCAGTGGTGATGGTGCATCTGATAAGCAGACCAGGGAAATTACCTGTTTTAAAAATAACTCTTTTTTTCAGGATTAACTTAACCCTTAATATCTTAAGAAAAAGGGTGATTTTTAACACTGATCAGTTACTCAAGGTGCTTCATCATGCAGCCCCACAAGCAGTTGTATGAACCATTGTATCAAACCCCAGAATGGGGACAGGGAACTCCTTAAGCAGGCTTTGCTATGTAAAACACAGCATAGCAAGACAATCCCTTCCTTCAAGCGTTTGAAAAGTAGATTTTTGTTTTTCACAGCTTTTGAGTGTAGAAATGTGCTTTATTGTTTCTGTAGAAGCCACTAGAGAGCAGCAGATATTCCAGGAGTATTCAGTCATAAATGTAACTGATAAATTGACATCAAGATGACCAATCAGGTAACCATAGTGAAAAAAGCAGAACTGGGACACTACTTGCATGATTTTCTTACAGCTACATTCTGTTTGTTTTCTTGGTATATTTGCAAATAGACACAGGTTATTTCTTTTCACTGGCCTTCAAAATTATATCTATTCCATTCACAAGTTTAAGTGCTTCATCATCATCACAAATAACAGTTCACCAGTTCGAAGGGCAGGAAGCATAAGGACAAATCATGGCTAGTGAGAAAGTTACTCTAAGGAATTAACCAGTTTTAAACTACAAAGTAGATTACAGTCTGGTGTGTCATTAAAAATTTTTCATAGATATTCCTCATACTTCAGTTTTCTTGCTGACAAAACCACCTCTCTGAACTGTCCCTTTGATTTTCAGCATCAGCAGAGAGATGAAGCTTAAAGGATGTGGAAGTTAAACCTAGCCTGGACTATTACAGATTATTCTTTATTTCCTCTGTAGACAGATTCAGCCTTTAAGAATGTAATTTTACACCATTTAAAATCACTTTATTATGTAGGTCTTCAGGGTAGGATAGAAAATATGTGTAATAAAGCTAAGTTACATTGTGTTCTTTTGATAGTGAAGGCTCCAGGTGTACCCTAACCAAGCTTTGGTGGCTGGGAGGCAGATTCCTGTGTTGTCCTAAGAACAGCACTGATGCTTGCAGTCACCATTCATCCCCTCATCTTTATTGGGAAGATAGGAAGAAGAATGGAGATAAATGCAGTTTGACTGGGGATAAATGGCAAATACGAAAAAAAAAAAGGGGGGCAGGGAAGGGGAATTTTAACATTGCCAAATAAAAAAGAGGACACAAAGTCATTTGGTACTTTTGTTCCAAACCACAAAGTTCTGGAGAGAGAACTCCTGTGTTGCACAAAGTAGAAGGATGCAAAACCTTGACACCACCACTCTGTAGAGAAGACTGTTGAACAGTTTTTTGTTCCGTGATCCCATTTGCATCCCACAGTTTCTTGAGAGTCCACATATTTGATCACTTTATTTCTCACATCTTGGATGACAAACTTTTCTAAGACTTCCCACCTTGTGAGAACATCCCAGACTACCAGCATGGGTTACCAAGAAATAAGAACAAAGCAATGACTACAGAAATATTCTTTAACTTCATACAAATAAGACTTCTGAAATTACTTCATGATTCTGGATGTATGAGATATTATTACAGAACCTTATTAAATGATCTAAAATCATAATGCTTTTGTAACCCAAAAGCAATTTTGCATTTTGAAAAAAAAAATTAAAAATCAAAATCAAAGCCCAGGCTATACTGGGTTTCAGAAGCTCAAAAAAACTTGGGGTATTTTTAGGGGTTTGTAAAATCTTGCAAATTTCGTTTCCTATTTTCAGAGTATCCCTTTAGTCCATTGTTTTGATCTCCTGAAAATGTGCCTCAGAGTAACAGGAGACCTTAATCTTTCTGTTAGTGGGATCCCGAGCTGCCCGGTGAGTGTGACTGGGCATACCAGACATATTTGCATGCTGACAGGTGGGGCAGCTGTTCTCCCCTCGGGGCAGGACTGGTTGTGAGTGAAAACATGCCCGTTGCAGGGAGTAATTAATTACTGGTGGGAAGAACTTTTAACAGTAGTTTTAGCCGGGGTACCAATAAAGGCTCTTCCCTTTGTGTCAATTTAGGATGCAAATGGAGAGAATCAGCTGAAAAATCCTTTCTCAGAATCCTACCCAGACTAAACAAAATGGTTGGAGCTTTCAGGAGTTTAAAGTTTTAAGTTGCCAGAGGAATTATTAAGTAGATACTTTAAATATAACTTTCCTTTTTTGCTGTGATGATCACTAGTTTTTACATGTGAGCTAACATATATGCTGCTGAATCGTCTTTTCTTGATATTTAGTGAAAAAAAGATTCTAAAAGTTGAAAAAAATGCATTTGTATCTGTCTATCATCACAAACTGACACGGTTTTGTAAGTTTCAGAGCCCAAAATTTCTGTGCAAATATGAAGTCCTTTACATTAAATTTTTAAACTAACAAAACTTTAGAGCACCAAGTTTATGTGTTTAAACCTAAACAGCGGCAACAATCAGAAAACTTGTATAATTAATTTTATAATTAGAAACAATTGAAACAATTTTATATCCCTTATAATTAATTTTATAATTATATTTTGCATGATTAAGATATATTCAGTCTTTCATATGCTGAATATCTTTTATATGATATTAACTGTGCTGTATAAAGTGTATGACTCAGTTTTTTGTAAGACACTCATTGAGATCCCTGTCTTGCCCAGATGATTATTTACCCTGGGTCAGGTCTGGCTCTCTCAGGTAGCCTGGGCTCTGCTGGCTCAGGGACCAGTTCCACAGCCATTTAAGATGCCCGGGATGAACTCTGCCAGCACAGTGGCAGCTCCATCCCTCCCCTCCCCTGCCATCCACATCCTCTCCCCATCAACCACAACCTCTTACCCTCACAACCCCCTCATTTTGGGGGTATTTTTGCTCTTATCAGACCCTGTCAGAGTGAGCTTGGTCAGCTTTTTTTATTATAATTTTTACTGTAAATCTCCGAGTCAATTTTATTAATTTATATAATTTTTTTCAATCATGAAGCAATCTGCTAAGTGAAAAGAGAGCTTCCACGAGATATAGTAAAAAAGGGAGACTGGAGGATTGTCTGTGGCTCTTTTCTTGTAATATACAGGAAATATATAAATTTCTTCAACTTGAAGTATTGACCTCTGTTAAAGCAAATCAATTCTTACAAGCAGCATTAAAAAAACTTGGTCTAAATTAATTCTTAACTAAAACATTTCATAAAAAGACACTGTTCTAAACTACTCTATGTAAAAGCAAAGTAAAAAATAAATTATAGAAGACTTGTACATTTTTAAACAATGGCTTTGATAGATTATAAAGACTTATTTTTTCCAATTAGGATTTTAATTTAAAAACCTCAATTGTTTTTGTTTTCTATTTGCATGTAAATTTTAGTTTTAAAAGTCTTTCTGACAATACTGGATGAGTCTGATGAAAGTGGCAACTTCTTGGAAAAAGGCAAACCCAAGATTTTTCTTGCCTGCAGTCATCAAAAATCTCTGATTCCACAGGAAAGAATGTCAATCCAGGTACCATCGCACTTTGTATGATGATAATTACGTTTCCTACCTAAATTCTCCCCTCCCATTTCGGTTAGACAGGGTTCTCTCCCCTGTCCGTGGTAGGATGTCTGTGTTCCTGCTGCCCTGGCTGGCCCTCCAAGGGTGCCCACACCTCAGCGTGGCGCAGGCAGGGCCTGCAGTCAGTGTGTGAGGCTTCCTGTGTGTCTGGGCACCGGAGGGGCCGAGCAGTGGCGAGGTGAGATCATGTGCATCCTGCCAGCCCTGCTGCGTTTGGTGCTGGAACTCCGTGACCCCAGCTCATTACACCCACGGTGGGCAGCTCCTCAGCCCGTGACCTCGCTCAGCAGATCGGCAGCAGCTCTCAGGGTCTGCATTTGTGCCCAGAAGCAGAACCTTTC
Organism: Atrichornis clamosus; assembly: GCA_013400975.1. Taxonomy (NCBI): domain Eukaryota; kingdom Metazoa; phylum Chordata; class Aves; order Passeriformes; family Menuridae; genus Atrichornis; species Atrichornis clamosus. The sequence goes on from WBMZ01006740.1 coordinate 34,810, forward strand.
TGTGCACAGAAACACAACGTTATGCCTTTAGTGGTGGAACCAAACTCACGGAGCTGTAGGCCTGCTCACACTGCTGCTGCCCAATGGCCACCCCTTTTATGAATGAAAAAGATTTTATTAGCCTAAGCAGGAATCTCTCTGTAATAGGAAGTTTTATTTCAATTACTGGTTTCTAGTGAAGATTTTTCATTGCTAGAAGAATTTCTCTGTTAAACTGGAGGTGGCTAAAGAAAGGCCCAACAGTTTTCTCAATATTCTAGACAAGATGCACATTTCAGTGCATTTCTCTGAGCTACTGTTCTTGCATATAAAACTGGTCCTAGTGAAAGGAAACAAAACCTAACTTTCAGGTGGAGAAAACTGAGGCACAGATGTTTACTGCTCTGCCCAAGGTTTCATGTAAGAATGAAGTGGCAGAGAAAATGAAACTGAGATTTTTTGACAACTTTAATGGTTAAAGGATGTTTTGCCTATTATATCTTGCTGCTAGTTTATGTCTGATTCTTACGGGAACATAATCAACAGCAGAAGTTGAATCTCACTTGATTTATCAGTTTTCCAGAATGTCTTGTGGCCACTGATCTTTTTACTGAGTTTGCAAAACTCACCAAACCAAGGGGAAGCAGCTGAGGGAAGATCTCAGAATCAAGAGAAACCTGTGCTCCAGGTTTCCAGCCCAACCTTGTGTTTAAATGTGAAATGCACTATGTGCAACATTAGATTTTAGGTAGAAAAGTAGTCATATTAGACCCTGGGGAGAGTTCCAATGGTGGGGAAAAAAGAGTATTTAAAAAAAAGTGTTATTGTTTTCTACAAGTAATTAATTTTCAGCTCTGAATTTTCTGACACTATGTTTAAGGGGGAAAAAGGAAACAAATACTCCTGTTAGAAGCAAAGTTTAGGGAACAGCATTTTTGGAGTGTGATGAATTGAGAGACTGAGAAGGAAAAAAGGCAAAATGTAAGATACTCTGAGATATCAGGGTGTTTTTTCCAACTTTATTGAAGTACATACACTCTGGGAATTTTAGAAATAAATCTGTTTTACACTTAGTTATATTGGCTAATACTCTGAGAAGAAAGAGTTTCTATCTTTTTACATCACAGACTTAACATGGAAGAATCTCAGAGGAAGATCAGGACCAAATAAATAAACCAATTAACATAACAGAAGGCCTATCTATGGTGCATACACACAGCTGCTCTGCCAGGGTTCAGGTTTTCTAAACCATCAACAGGGAGACCACAAGGGTAATTACAAAGTAATTCAGTTCTTACCCATAACAAAGGCCCAAAAATCACACTTGATTGCACTAATCTTATTATATTAAAAAAGATATATAGATGAGTGTTCCAGACTGTGAATCTCTCTGTTCTCCTGTACTTACCAGTGTTGTCCAGAGAATCTGAAATCACTTGGAAGCCTTTTTCCTATACATTTCAATTAAAACCTAGAGATTAGCTGAGATGGAAGACTGTCAATCTTAGAGAGTGCTGTTACCAACGCAGTGAGCAGCAGTGCCTTCCTATTCAATGGTCTTGGCTCTCATCACTGCAGCAGCACCTGTTTGGATACCCAGAGGGCTCATCCCCCTGGAAATAGCTCTGTCCTCGGGCTGCTGAAGGAAAAGGTATCCTTTGTAAGAAAAGAGGGGAGTGAAACAGGAAGAAAGGCATCAGTAACTATTATGCAGTTCTGGTTTAGGAAGCTCAAAGGCAACCTGAGTGATCCCTGAACTGGTACCCAGTGTAAATACAGATTTTTGTGTTTCCTTTCCTGGGCAGATAGGGGGAATTTTTATTAATCCCTTCTGTAATTTCTCTAAGGTAAAGGAAACTTTATATGAAGATTCTCATGTAAAATATATCCCTCCATACAGCCCACACAGAATTGCACAGTGTAAATATGATGACATGTTTATAGTGGCAGGTTTTTATAGTAGCAAGAAGCTTAGAATGTCTGAGGGTTGTTTTCTCTGACATAAAGAGTATTGGTGGTTCATGACATGTTTGACATGTAGAAACAAAATAAGAATTTTCCTGGGTTTATTGTGAGAACTGTGGGTCTGAAGCAAGTTTAATTATGAAGGTATGTTTAATTATGTCCCCTTCTTTACCTTCCCAGTCAAAAAAAAAGGGGGGTTTTTTCAATTTTGTTTGTACATTCCAAACATGTAAACAAAAGCCAAGACTTATAAAAGGTTCCATGAAGTAGAAAAGTTCCTGACTTTGTGCCTCTGAGGCTGGCCTCAACTACAAGCAAGATCAGTGGCTGCTTTTGATTTCCTGTATCTTGATGCTTCAATGACATCTTCAGAAGAATCCTAAAGTTTAGAAAACTAAAAGATGTGTTATTTTCATTGAAAGATTATCCATAGGAAACCTTCATTTTAACTTGTTTATGGCGTTCTATTTATTTCAACGTCTGAGTGCCTGCGACAGAACTTCTTAAACACTCATCTTGAAATTTACCTAGTTGCCTCACAGAAGAGAGGACAGAAATATAATCAGATGTTTTCAACACAAAATGGAGAAGTCATCTTTCACTTTCCTCAAAAAATTTTATCCTCATATGACAACATGATCAAGTCATCTGAGCCTGCTGAAAATAATCAGTTTTATTGTTAGCCTTGACCTCTGAGATAATCTAAAAATTACTGTGAGCAATGTTATATAGGAACTGATTCCAGAAATACTGGGTAAACCAGTTACACTGCTACAAGTGGAGCCAGGTGACAAATTCTGGCAATCTCCTACCTCACAAGAGAACAGCACCAATTGCACACATGAAGATTTCTTTTTTTCTCCATCTTGTAAGTACAAGTTTCAGCTGAGTTCCTAGTCCAGAATATTATACTCATTAATTACTGTTCTGTTATATTTTGGAAGAAAAATTATTTCAGAAAAATAGATACTGCTATGAATTGATCATTTCATTAAATGTTAGTTGAGTGGCACTCTTCAGAGATTATTGCATACAGTAATTCTTATAGATTTTACCAATAGAAAAATTATAGAATAGTGTAGGTTGGGAGGGACATCTGGAGGTCTGTGGTGCAATCAAGTTACACAGGTCTTGTCCAGTAAAGATATGAATATCTGAGAATTCTGTCTTCTCTGTACTTTTTAGTCTTTATATTTTAAATTATTTACAGAAATTCAGTATCCTCATAGTTTAAAATAAGGAATCTCAGACAACTTTCAAACTTATGTTTAGGTCTGCTAAAGATTTCAAAAGGTGGTCTAGCCAGTCTTATGACTCTGGCATCTTCAATACCTTGCTATGCTGATGAAAATGAAAGAACAGCCAAAAAGACTTGCATAGTGTTCTAGTTTTCCTGTGAACAATTGCTATATTTGTTAGAGTGTTGTTGTAGATTCCGAATGTGTAGATTTTTTCAAGTTGTGACTATAACAGGAATTCCTAGAAGACTTTCACATTAGAAAATTGGAAATCTTACCTCTATGTAGTATGGGAAATTTGTAGCATCTTTGAAGAATGAATACATAAGGTCCAAGATAAATATCCCTGTCAAATTTCTTTTTCTTCCCCTCACTGCACTTAAGACACATGAAGCACCATGTGGGCTATTTCTTCTTTCTTTGCTGTGGTTTGATGCATTTCTTGTCAGCCACTACCAGAATGGAAATGTTTCAGGATTAAATCCACTTTTATGGCACAGAGGTCAATGTTACTGGCTTATTGTCTTTCTTCATCCTTGTTCATAGGCCAGCACGTGGTCAAGAGCATCTGGGGCAGCTCTGTGCAAGGTGTGAGCAGGAACCTGCTGCCCCTGCAGCTCACACAGTTACAGCCCTGGGTGGCTCCCTGGGGAACCACTAGAGGCTGCTCCATAAACACAGCCCCGCCGCTGCCTCCTGACGAGGGTGGATGAGATCATGTGTACGACTGAGGGAAAAAATTGACAGAGCACTTGCCTAAAAGACAACATGTGGGGAGATACAAGAATAGAAGTTAAAGAAAACAAAACAAAACAAAGGCAAAAAGAAAAAAAAATGGCGATTTCATTTTCTGGTTTCTGGGTAATTTTGTTTGCTTGTTAAAATTGTTAACAGTTGAAGACAAGGTGTTGCTGACTGATGCTATTTCTCTCACACATAGGCGATTCTGATTGACGAAATTGAGGGATGGAAAAAACCAAAATTCATGCACAGGAACAAGTTAGAACTCCAGCAAAAATATCAAGGAATTTCATCCTTGTCCACCCTAATGAATAACTGCTGGGAGAAAAAAAGTGTGTGTATATATACACTTGCACAATTTACATTTGAATATGTGTGTATATATAAATACATATGCAGGTTGTTGAGGAAAGGTTTCGTAACAAACTGGTCCTCGGTTCCATCATCCACTGGAGTTTCTTGTTCAGCTGAGATGAGAGAGAGAAACTTTCTGTTGACTGGAACTGCTGTCTCTTCAATAGCTCAACCAACACAGTGCTTCCTTTTGATCTTTAGTAAGGAATTGTATTGTACTCAACCCTGAATCCTTAAACTTCAAAACATCTTTTAGCACCTGTCCGGATGAGAAGAACAAAAACTATCCAGAGTTCTGCTGATCAGAATGCACTGCATCATAGGAATGAATTGCATGTACTGGAACGTAGAGACAGATTCGAAGCAGTGAGAAAGACTCATGGGCAAACGTGGGCTCGAGGAATGACCAACCAAAATGGAGCTCACCCGAGGCCAGACACTGCCATGAGAAGATTTAGAATCGTGGAGCTGAAGGATCAGTAGTCGGACGGTTACTCATAGCTCAGTGCTGATTCATCTGGGGTGTCAAATGTTGCATTAGTTAAGCAACTACAATTGAGAAAGAAGCTGTTTCTCAGAGATTAAGAGGTGATGGGGAAGACTCGATGGCCTGAGGCTGCTTTTGTTCTTAAAAGGTGGGGATGGGGAGGAAAAATGCTGCATGGTATTTATTCATGAGCAAAGCTGATTAACAAATGGGGACAGGGTGTTTATAAAATGACTATTCCAGCCATCAGATCGGAGTCTTTTCTTGAAAACCTGAATTGCTTAGTAGGAGACTAAAGTCATACTTTAAAAAAGGCAACTGTTCAAAATGGTATGTCTGTGCATACTGCTATAGATGCATGTTCAGAATTATCTGAAAGGAACATTCAAAATACATATGGTTGTGCATCTAATTAGTTGAAAAGATCTGTGCTTTGTACCATCAGGTTTTTGTGATATTCTGGGAAACAAACACGTTATTGTTCAAGATCAATTTCTGTCCCAGCCATTGATGGCACAAAGAGTTTAAGGTACTGCTGTACTATTCTTTTTCCTCAGCTTTTTCCTTCTTTTGTGCTCTAGCTGTCACCCTCAAAAGATTTGCAAATGTAAAATTAAACAAGTAATTTGAAAGACCCAGAGGCTGAAGGAGTTGCTGTGGATATTTCAAAATACTACTAAGTAGCTATGAGTGCGTGACCCATTAACTAATGAAGAATTTGGCTGCTTGCTGTTTATTGTCACTTTATTGCTTTGGCTCCTTCTGTGCATGCATCTGAACTAAATTTCCGTTCTGTCTTTAGGTCAATATGGTCTGTACTAAACTGGCTAGAATGTATGCCATAGCACTTTAGCCATGGAATTTCCTTAAGGAAGTCTGTGATTACATTACTGTCATACTCAAGTATTTGTTTGAAGGACCCTGTAAGGGCATGATATGATCATTCCTTTTCACAGCAGTACTTGTGAAAGCAGCTTATAGTTAAAATGACATTTCTGGCCCCAACCAACTGTCACAAAAAAAAAAGTTGTGAAACTGCAACTTAATTTAGCTAAAGGACAGTTAGGGATTGAAGGCTTCTGAAAATTCCCTGAAAAATTTACTTGCCAAAACAAGTTCTAAACTCCTGGTTACAAACACAAAATCAGCTTTTTACATTGTGTACATAATGAGAGGGAGGTTTAATCATGGCTTTGGTCAGTCCGATGGTTTGCTAAAAGGAGGAGACTCTTTTTCTCCCTCCTGACTGTGTGCCCTTCTGTTTATATAGGCTCTGGCAGTAACAGACTGTAGAACTAAGTCAGCCTGGTCGGTGATTAAAAGGTGTTTTACTGGTGAATTAACAAGTTATTTTGGCTCAGCTAGAGTCTGACCACAACTACAGCAGGTACAAAGAGATGGGTTACATGAAGCTGGGAAAAAGAAGTGTGGGGAAACAACAAGGACTTCCCACTTCTGACAGCAGCAAGCTGTTAAACCAGCTTAGCTGTGGTATTTAACTTCAAAAATTGTGTTCAGAAGTTTGCCTGAAAAGGCATGTGTCAAACTGGAGATTTTTCTGAACAGAGTTTAAGTTCAGAATTCAATTGAATTCAATTTGGCAAGTGATCATGTGAGCCTGTTATCTGATAACTATTCAAACCATTAAAGTTTTAGACTTGAGTATCATCTCAATATTAAAGTTTTCAAAATTTCCCTTGGTACTGCGATGCAATGAAACAAAATACAAAGATACTTAAATACTCTCAGCCAGTTTTGCAGTAATCTTACCATGCCCACTAAGTGGAAAAGTGGCAGAGCAGTGTGTCAGTTTACTGTGAGTTTAGCAGTTTCAGAAACTCAAGTCCAGCATTTCCTTAGCAATGCTGCTGAGGTTATTGAATATGCTGTCACACATAACCTGTTGATCTATACCAGGTCTGGAAACGTTGTCCTTACTCTGAGGCTGAATAGATCTTTGACAGGCCAACTATTAAAACAGTCTGTGTTAGCTAGTTACAATTCACACAAAATATGAAAAATTGTTAGCTGTAGGTCACATGAGAGTTGAATTAAGTTGTGAATTGTGTTTTCCTTGTGGATTATAGCTTGACTACTGTGATCTAGATAATAGAAAATGTTCAAGTAGAGGATGCTGTAGCTACTGCTGAATGTTCTTATGGTCTGTAAATGTTCCTTTTCTTTTTTTTTTTTAAGCCATAATTCAAGTAAAATACTCAGACTTTTTTCTTTTCTGACAAATTGAAATATTCTTTTGTTCCACCTGCCTCATTGAGGCAAACTGTACAGCTGCAACTGCAACAGGAGTATGTTTGTCTTGGGTTTATCACATAGTCGCTGCTCAAGAACATTTTCAATGGTGACCTAATTCTGGGTGGGCTATAAAGAAAAACGCCAGTTTAAAAAGGGAAAGGGAAAGAATATCCAAGGGCTCTTTGAGGCTTTTGTCTATCACCTCTATATTATTAAAGTCTTGTATCAGATTCCCACGTCATTATTATATGTATATAAACATACATACTTTATACTTAAAATTGGATGAGTTTATTATCCTGTGGTTTTCTTTGTAGTGCAAAAGAAGTGTGAGACTTATTACTGTTTGAACATGTCTGCTGTTCTTTTTAGATACATCTACTTGTTTTGGTATTCCTCTCCAGGGTAAAACATTCAAATTGGCCCAGAGAACACACAAATCTGGGGGGAAAGGGAAAAGTCTAATCATTGGGTACAATTTGATTGTCATCTTCCCAAGACATTAAGGGAATTATGAGAATAAAGTTGAAGGAAGCAAAGAGAAAGAGCAACTGTGAGCACATATTTCTTTTATAACACTTTGTAAAACAAACAAAAGCAAGAATCTCTTCACATGAAGTTAGTCATATAAGACTGACTTTGCAAATCTGAATGGTGCTTGATCTGCACAGTGGTCCAAACAACCAGCAGTCGAGGTACAGCTTCATGTTACTTCTACTACTTCTTGAACAACATATGAATTAACATGATTTTTGGAATGAGTACATAGGAGAAAATTCTTATGAGATATTGGTAGCACTTACCATTTGAAGGTAAGGCAGTAACTGCAGAGCACTGCTGTGGGATACTTTGTCACCACCATCTTCTGGAGCATCTCATGAAGAGGTTCACAGTTACATGGCTGAACAGAAATGCAGTCTTCTAGAGCACATTTGACTGCATAGCTAAGGCAGTGTGTGGCCTTCCAGAAATTAAATGACAGTTATGTTCCATTAATATAATTCTACCCTTTAGCAGTGGGCAAAGGACACATTTCTGGAATGTTAGAAATGAAAATGAAGGCACATATTACAAATGTCCTTAAAACCTGCAATCACTGCATAGCTTACTTTGATGGAATAAAATGCATGTAAATAGAGCAAAGGAGTAGGTGACATTGAGTATGACACTAGCAATGCATTCTTTATTCAGAATGGATCCAGAGTCCAGGAAGTATAATATAGCTAATTGATATAAAAATAATGGCTTTTGCTTTAACTTTCAACAGGAATTCACCCATGTTCTACTCAGGACTAGTAAATGAATATTTACAAGGCCCACTGGAATCTTTCATTTGCTGACTTCGGATGAGTCTGCTTAGCAGGAAGCAATAGTTGAACTTGAATGCAGCAAGTTAGCTCTGTGCTGAATGCTGCCTTCACATCTGACATCTGTCATGTCCCAGTGAAACTTCTTGAGAAACTTTGCAAATTCTCTGAAATACAAGATCTTTTGTAGGAATGCAGTTTACATCACATTTGGAATGTTTGCATGCCCTAGGAAAAATTCAGTCATGATGCAGCTTTGGACTAAAGCTTGACATTGTTTTCTATGTTCTTAATCAATGGTAGCATATCCTCACCCCTTTCCAAAGGCCCTGTTGAGAAGATGTCTTCTGAATGATGGCTAAAATATGATTTCATGCTATTTCCAAATGGGAAAGTTTCTGAATCCTCTGAGAGAATTCTGCTAGTCATGCCTTTTGTTATGTCAAGGATATCAAATTGAGACACATGGACTGCAACTGTGGCCATATGTTGGCATGTGTGTATATAGAGGAGGGAGTAATGAGTTAAAAAAGAGAAGAGATTACACAGCCCTTGTATGTTCTATGCAGAACTTGTTATTCATAACTAACATATGAAAAAATTGCGTTGAGTCAAGCAGTTCAGAAGTAATCCTTGCTGTTCTGACATGAACTTCATTTTATTAGGTTTTTAAGGTGTAGCCTTATGCAGAGTATATGACAACAGCATTATCCAGATGGAAAGCAATTATTAAGGTCTACACAATGAGCAACAGTTGCATGGGTATAGTAACTTCAGAGTGAAGGCACTGCTGGGTGGGGTGGAGGGAAGGTGTCATAGAGAATTATTTATGTGGAAGAAGCATGTCTGTGCTACACAGTCATTCCTAAAAAAGGTCATATGTACTGCTGGTAGAAAAGTGAGAGAGTCACACGCAAATCAAATGTGAAATTAAGTGCATAATGGCCTTAGAGCAGACGTGAATTTCACACTATTAAGGCTGTTTTTCTTTGAAGTGTTGCTTTCTTTCACTGGGGAGCAGGGGGAGACAGTAATAACTATGTCATGAATGATGTGTGAAATATGTATTCAGTTTATGCTTGTAATACTACTGGGGGAGACTTGTGGTCTCTACAGGCATTTTATCATTCTATGTTGCTGTATACTCAGCTAATATTCTGCATTTTCAGATACTTGAGAGAAAGGATAGAAAAATATAAACTAAAAGAAGATTAAGGAAGTCAGAAATGCTAAATGGGAACAGATCAAGTATATGCCTTTGGCCTAGACTTGAAAACTATGAGGGAACAGAAAGGTAAGGAATGAAAATAAATATGTAACAAAGGAGCTATGTATATGTGCATGTAGATATACATACATATTTGTCTTTAATACAGGATCATGTCTTTTAATGAACGTGCTATCCAAACATTAACATTACCTTGTTTGAAAGGTGTTTTTTATTTAGGAAATAGATTAGGAAACTGAACTTTAATATGTTGATTCTTTGAAATTTGATGTTGAAGTTATTGAAGCAGTTCAAACAGTCTATGTCTTTATTCTCTAAAGGGCTAAAGAAATGAAAAAGTAGCTCCCTGAGCTCTGTTTTTCCTTCATGTATAAACAATGCTTTTGAAATTACTGGCTTTTCTCTCACTCAAGGATAGTAGATCAAATAAACTCCTCAGTGTTTCAGCCCCATACTAATTTTTCTTGACAAATTACAACATCTTGATACATAAATTTTCTTGTTTCACATTGAAAATGAAGTTAGCAACTGTGGCTTTATGAGCATTCCAATACACATCTTTTTTCTCAAAAAACCATTTTTTCTGCAAACCATCATGCCCAATGCCAAGCCAACCTCCCTGTTGAAATGTGACAAATGTTTTTTGTCATCTAGCCTTGATTGTGTTGTGGAAAGGCAAATGAAGACTGAAGAGAGCACATTTTATATTAAATAGCACCACTTGACAATGAATATTTGTTGCCCAAGAACCAGGAACTGTGGGCCTGACTTTTAGAACTCTTGGCTTAATAATCCCTATTCCTGAAAGGGACTTAACACTTTTTGTCAGTTGTCATACACTTTTTTTTTCAGTGGAGACTGTGTAATCCTGCCTGCTTAATCCACATATTACCAGTCCCCTATGATTTTTGTAAGGAAGGGGTGTTTTCTCTTCTACATGAGAGAAAAAGCCAAGCCTCCCTTATGCAGCACATTGTCCACACAACAATGAAGAAGTTACTGTATGACTCTGAATCAGTGTATATAATGTTTTTGTAAATCCCTTTGAGCCTAGTCTTGAGTAAGGCAGCTAATCCCAGTAGGAGGGTATTGCTTCATATGAAATCTTTGCAGAGCTGTGGAATCCATTCCTCCACCCCAGCTGCCCAGGCTGTTTGCACACTGGGGCTTTGGTTGCTACTATAGATAAACTGTGCAAATAAATGAAACTGGCTGATAGTCTACACCCACTAGTTAGGTTTCATTATGTGTATACTCACAACCTCCTTCTCTGCCCCCCAGTAATATATTGGGACTATTATGGAGACTCCTGTTCCTCTGAAGCAATGAAGATGCATCCTCCAATGCACTGTCCGTCTCCTGTACTGCTTTCAGGCCTGTGCAACAAGTTGTAAGTCTTAGAATGTGAATCCTTTCCCATTGTATTTGAGTCTACATCATTCTAATGTGTACTGCAGACTGCATTCGCAGAAAAACAAGAGTGACAATAAAGGAACCAGTTCCAAATTTTTCTATAGTTGCCTGTAAATGTTTTCCTCTGTATAGAAATCCTGAAGGAAACTTTCTTTAAGATGCTGTTGATTTTCTGTCCTTTCTTATAAGTGCTGAGAATACAAAATACTTTCATGTCCACAAGCTGGAGCATTCTGATTGAGTTCCCACAGAATACAATTACTCACACCTACTCCACCTCACTGCTGTGCCAGTAACCCTATCTTGTTGTATCTTCTTAATCACCCATCCTGTCCATCCAAGCCTTAGAAGCTACTGTCATTCATAAGGTGTCATGAAAACTGTAAGAAATGTTGAGTGGTAACTTGAAGTCCCATTTCCAGTATGCAGTCACAATAAATCAAAAGATCATTTTATATTCTGCATCAGAGGGAAGGATCAAAAGGGAAAATCTGTGAAACTGATTCATCAGTAAGAAGATTTCTAATATGAATGTTCAGTGTGCTTTAGGCATTTTTAGGCAATCTAAGTTTCAGCAATGAGTTCTATGCTTTGATTTGTTTTTATAGTACTGAATGTGTGTGTATTTGAAAATTGTTTCTTTAAGTAAACTATGGTGAAAACCCTAAACAGACAACAAAACTTCCTGAGATTCATGTAAATACTGAGCATCCACAGGACTGACAAATCTTTTTGTATAATAATTTAAATTACAGATGAAGCATGAAAAGGAGGATGCAAGTGATCTAGCAATTATACCATGATGCTGCCTCAGAGCACTGAGAGGGTTGTTTACATATTTTACAAATAATGAACCCTTATCCTGTGTGCTGGAGCTACCAGTCAGCCTACAGCTTCTGTACAGCCCAGAGGGATCTGAGAGGAACCCACCAATTCGTTTTCTTCTAGTCACAAAGCAGCCACCAATGGAAGCTCTGGATTCAAACAAATGAGAGGGTAAGAAACTTATTATCAAGCATCCCAAGCAGCGAATTCTTCTGAAAAATACATCTCATGGTAAACACTTCCCCAAGACCTTGTGTGAACTATTTAACAAGAGCACAAAGACAGGTGGCTTCGCCAGCTAGCCAAGATCTTAAGATGTAGATGTTTGTGTTTTTTTAACCTCCAATTATCTCTCTGGAGTGTAGGAGACTGCTTTTAAGGCTGCACAGAGCAGGAAGTGCTAAGTATGTTCATAAAGGTGTGGCTTAGCTCCCTAGCAATTCCTTGGCAACAGGGACTACTAGCCTTAAGTAAAACAAACAGGCTTTGTGGAAATCAAAAGATGAGAATGCAAGCTGTTCACATCTCTGATTAAAGCAGTCAATCTTTGATTGAAGATGGTGGGCTCCACCTTGTTCCCCTAAACCAAACAGGTTCACAAGGTAGATAAGTCTCGATAATGCAAAATATAAAATGGTTTTTGAGTCATTTTTGCAGGATGTGTTGTGAGAAAAAGAGAAATTTACACCTTAATTTATCAAAAACTTTATGTTAAATAAGAAAAGCCCTGTAAACCTTTGGTTTTGAGTCCTTTTGCCTTCTCTTCCCCAAGGGAAGTTATGTGTTCTTACCAGAATTAGACCAGGACAAGTTCAACCCTTGCACAAGGCAAAGCAGATTGCTGGTATTTTCATCTAACTAGCAAGAATTGAATTTATAGACAGTGTTCCCTTTGCCAGCGATCTACATGGCAAAATCACGCTTTTTTCCTATTATGGACACATCCTCTGACAGGGATTCCTGCATAGACAGGAATCCAGAGTTTTGAAGAGAGAGGAAGCCCTGATCTCACAGTCCTACAACTTACGTCTGTACAAAGTAGGTGTAAAACGCTGCCCATCGTGACCCGTGTGACAGTGACAGCCAGCCTGACTGCCTTCAGTGAGGCTGCAGGTGTGTAGCGGGAACTGGCCCTAGAAAAGCTTCATGTGCCCTAAAGCCATGGATTCATGGCACTATCAGGCAGAAGTACCCCTCCTGTTTGCCCATCCCCATGAGTCACTGCCTTGTTTTTGCCAGGGTTCGTGGAACCAACCACTGAACCACAGGAGGGAATGAATCCACTTAAAGCAATACTGAGGAGCAGATCGGACTCCTCACACTCCCTGCTCACGCAAAGCGAAGCACTGGAGTGTGGAGGGGAGTAGTTAAATTTGGAGTTCTGTCCTAGACACCTCCTTCACGCGGAGCGTTCCGGTACATTCGCTCAAGTCACTGCAGAGCCGCTCCCACCGTGTGCCAGGCGACTTGCTCTCGGGTGCGCCACGGCTCTTTCTCTTTTCCTCACCACCGTGCATTTCAGTGTAGAAAAGGCAAAATCTTAACGTCTGTTAACTGTGTCACACCATGGTCGAAATAATTACTTGAGGAAAACAAGGAATGAGTGAACACAGGGTGACGTTTCCTGTCAAACAAGGGTGTGCCACCCTAGCAGAGGGTTGTGGAAAGGAGGTGAGGTAGTCCCGCACTTATGAAACAGCTCGGTCATGGTATATTATCACAACTCCAACTTACTGGGAAGGGAATTGCACCTGCTTGCCATGTGCTTAGATATTAACTGTGTTTATAAAGCAGTTCTGTAGCTATTAAGTGATAAAATGCACTGAATTGCATCATATGGCATTTTAAATTTAAAATTTCTACAGTATGCCAAAAGGAATAATCGAGGTATACATGTCCTCTTTCTGTCTGAATAAATTTACTGACTGTGCAATATGTTTCTCTGAGAATGGTTCTTCTCAGGAAGCCATATCACTCTCTTTTGTCAGCCAGATGTATCTGTAAGGACACTACTTCTGTCTTACTTCCACTGTATATTCCAAGCATGCAAGATCCAGCACCAGGCCAAAGGAAGAAAGTATTTGTTCTATCATGCTCAGAGGTTAAAGGGACAACAACATTCCTTGAATAGAACAGGGAAATTTATTTGAGTGAGAATCTGATGACTCTACTGTCATGACTGCAACTATATAATACAGTTCAGTGTAAACTAGAGTTTTCCATGCAAGCAATTGCATCTGGAAGTGCTGTAGAAAAAAACCACATTATTTTTGCAAAAACTGTAGTTGTCTTGTCAAGCTACAAATGGTAAAGTAGAAAATACACTCATCTAATCTTCCTAGAAACTGACATATTAGCTCTACTAAAGGCTGGTAGTAATGAGTTGGACAAGACTTTTTGAAGACCACGTACTGTGAAGACAAAGCCAGTGAAAACAAAAATACCAAAAAAAGTTGTGTCAGCGGTCTGCTTATTTAGGGAAATTATCCCATCCTTGTGTTGGATAGAACGGGACATAGAGTGTGTTTGAAATCCCCCTGTCAGACCCTAGGTATGTAACAATTGGTGTTAGAAGTAAAGTGGAGCAAAGTAAACGTAATCAGGATGAAAGATCAGAAAATCATTGAATGATAGGTCCTATCATGTCTATTTTGGATACACATAATTGTATTCATCAATTTATTATACAAAATACTTCAATGAAATGTTTTTGAAGCCTAAGTACTTCAACAGGTGGTTAAGTTTTGCTTATGTTTTGCATTTATATTTTACTTCTGTTTATACTGTGGTGAGAAAAAGAAGTGTATTAGCATATCTGTATGTGGAATAAGTTTAATTAAATTCTAATGAAGAAATATGTTAAATATCAGAGCAGTTAAATCATATGGAAATGAAATATTATAGGAACACACCCTCCTTTCTTATTAAGGTTTTTATGTCAGCTGAGAGCTTGTGGTAAAATCTGAATAAACAGCCAGAGATTAGTAATTTCTGCCAAGATAATCTCATGAAGCCAATATCAGTCAGTTGTCAGTAAAGCCTGCGAAGATGTAACTGGTATAAATTCATCATTAGTTGTGTAATTTTTACTGTTGTTTTTCACTGAGTAACTTGGACTTCCAGTATATACAGTCCTCTGTATTTACTTGATGATCAGTTCTTTCATCACTGCTACATTGCAGCATTGATTATCGACTCTCAGTGAGAGCAGTGTGGAGCATGCAGAACTTTTGGTGTAGATAATTGCATTGACATGTCTTATGTTGTCTATTTGGTTTTTGTGTTTGCATACAAGGTGACTGGAGTTGGGCAGCCAATGCTCCAGATGGCTGTGGCCACTTCTCACTTGAAAACATCAGTGATTTTGTGGTTCAGTGAACTTCTGAGAACATTCTAGCTGTGCAGTGTGAATGCATTTATGTGTGGGAATATGATGGGCTGAATATCATCAATTCATTGAAAGAGTGTTATAAAAGTTTTCGAAAAAGGTAAAGGACTACTGAGTTTCCTGTCTTACTACTCTTATGACTGGAAGTCTCTGAGTTGGTCTGTTAAATATAAAGTGGCCCAAATTAAATGCTTCATGTAGACATCAGGTCATTATCATTTTCCATTATGAGGAGTTAAACTCTTGATCTTTTCACAAGAGGATATAACTTTATCCTGTTGAACTTTAAATGTGTAATTTTAAATTTTATTGCTTATAAATTAAGAAGGTGATTCTATTTAATTGCATGTAAATACTAGTGAATAGTAGAGAGCATTTTGGCTTTTAGCTGTTGCAGTGGATTGTGTTACCAATTATGTTTTTACTCTTTTCACTAGGGTGATAGTGATGGTAGCAAGGATGGTGGTAATGATTTTCTTCCTTTATAGCTTATGTAACAAATAACTCACTAGATTAACTTTACCATTAAAAAGCAATTTTTTTACTGTTGAATATGCTACCACACTGACAGACTTGTAAACTGCTATATCCTTTCAATGGACAAAGAGAGGATGGGATTGTATATAGAAGTGTTTTGATCTAAGACTGAACATCAGTTTTGCTTGAAAATCTGCCACGAAAAGAATATTTTCCAGTGAAATTCCATTCTCATATTATACCTAAGACTAGTAAAAAATGTAACCAATTGCAATGAAAATGTATTTAAACAGATTGTAGGGGCAATAAAGCTTCACACAAAGTCAATTTTCAATCACAGGTAAGGTAGATTGAAAGGGTCAGGAAGTACTTGCATATTCATCTCATTAGGTAACAGAATTTGTATCACATGGCTTGTCTAACTTACCACAGCTTAAAGATCCTGTCTCAACTAGTTGCAGTGAATTATTTAAAAATTTAGCAGTGAGATCAGATTGGCAACCAGGAGGAAGTTTCTCATCAGCAAGGTAGTGCAGCACTGGAATGGGTCATCCATGGAGGTTTCCAAGACACAGCTGGACAAAATACTGGCTGGTTCAGTGTAGTGCTGGCAATAGTCCAGCTGTGTTGGACAAGAGGACTTGCAGAGGTCCCTGTCAGCAATCATTTCAATGGCTCTAATTCCAGAAAACTGTGTAGTAAATTATTTGAAGGACAGCATTATTTCCAATGAAAGAAATGGAAATTCAGTTTATTTGTTATAAACTGTTAACTTTGATGTAAATCTGTAATAATATTTTTGAAAGACAGTACTATGCATGCATTTTTGGTCTGTCCACAAATTTGGTAGAAAAGTAAATGCTTAGATTTTCAAAAGCCTGATATGTGTAATCTGGAGAAATTTGACTAAACAGCTCACACCTATACTCCAATGGGAGCTGAGCATATATAAAGCCTTTGTAGGATTAAGCCACTTGATTGGTTGTCATCCCATAAAGAAGAGAAGCTATGTAAAATAATAGGGGAAGTAATTACATTTTTATTTTGTCACCAATTTTATGTTTTAATTTACCTTTAAGTCAATAGAAATTAAATTCCAACTGATACAGGATTCTAAGTGAATTCTTCCAGTCTGACTTAGTGCTGGTATCTGCAGGGTAACAATCCATCAGAACCATAGTTCTGAAGCTCTTTTGTGTATTGCTGAGGTTTTGTGGGTATCTCAATGGGTATTATTTCAAGGCTTCTACAATGCATTGTAATCATGACAGACCTACCTGGCAGACCAAAAAATCCGATCTCTCCAAACATCTGGACAGCAATCAAAGAACGCTGTTAAGCAGTTGTTCCCATGCCTTTTCCCACTCATTTACTGTTAAAGAAAGGATGCCAGAAAATTCTTTACATATGGGTTTATGTTTCAGGAGTTACAGTAAGCTCCTCCTTCAGCAAATATTGCTGCAGTTGCTTATAAACCAATCCAGGAGCCAAGGACTGAATGGGTATGAAGTCTAAATGTCTTCTCACATTTGCTTATAGATCACTTACAGATCTTTTACTTCCAGTGCCAGTTCAGATTGGAGATGCTGAGGCATGCAGAGAATTTACTACCTCCCTATTGTGCAGATAAACACCAAGGCTTCATACTTATTCAATTTAGTATCTCTGTTTCTCAGAATCACAGAAAAAATTGGCTGGAAGAGACCTCTGGAAGTCTTTTGGTCCAAAATCCTTGCCCTGCCACCATGGCCAATTTTGAAATTAGTCCCAACTTCAAAGTTAAGTCACTTTTCTCAGGGCATTTCAAACCATTTTACAGGATTAAATATCATCATCATAATTTTCCTCCTTTTAATATAATTTTATTTTATTTTACTCTTGATGAGTGAAATATTAATGAGGACAAATAACTTCTCAATATCATACAAGTTTGGAACAGAAGATTGACTTCTAGGTTCCCTGAAAGGTAATTGAGGTTTCCCTTCCCTTCCCTTCCCT
>WBMZ01006742.1:0-16676 GCA_013400975.1 Atrichornis clamosus
CCATAAAAGTGTCTGATAAAGCCAACAGAGATTTATTGTCTATGTTTTTTTATGTAACATAAATGTGAAATATTGCACCATTTTTCACCTCAACACATTGGATGACCCTTAAGGACCCATCTCAGTGCTGCAGGTTCTTTCTGCTCCCCTCAGAATCCCAGGATCACTGAGGTTGGAAAAGCCCCCCAGGATCACCGAGTCCAAGCTGTGCCCATCCCCACCCCATCCCCAGCCCAGAGCTCTGAGTGCCACAGCCAGGAATTCCTTGGGCACCTCCAGGGGTGGGGGCTCCAAACCTCCCTGGGCAGTTCCAAGGCCTGACCACTCTTTCCAGGCAGGAATTCCTCCTGGTGTCCAACCTCCTGGTGCCCCTCCCCTGGCACAGCCTGAGGCCATTCCCTCTCCTCCTGTCCCTGTTCCCTGGGAGCAGATCCCAAATCCCCCCTGGCTGCCCCCTCCTGTCAGGGACTTGTGGGGAGTGATCCATCCCATCATTTGCTGTATCCAGCAGGAATTCCTCAGCATTTCCTCGCCCTCCTGTGAACACCAGCACTACAACTTTGTGCACCTACAAGTACCTGGGTACTGTTGGAGGACCTGTCTCGCATCTCATTAGTAGCTTCCCTTCATCCTGCAACTTTAATTAGCAGCTGCAGTGTGGGATTTAGCAAGGACTGCCATGGGTGAGGAGTGCGAGCTAATGAATTATTCCAAGTAAATTAAGAGGCCGAGGGAGTTCTCTGCCTGTCTCCCACTCACACACAGTTCATTAGCAGAGATTTCCACCGGTGACAGTCACAGGTACCTCACAGGCTGAATGTCTGTGCTCACCTGAAATGGATTCTGCCTCTGTCCGTGGCAATGTCAAACCCGGAGTTTTACTCCTAGAGATTTCATTAGCAGTGACAGTCAGTAAATTGCATCCCTGAGATTATGGGATATCTTCATTAAACCTGGGCCGTGCGAGGCAGGCAGATTCCTCCGCCCTGGGAATACCCCACGGAGCCTGTCAGGACCCCACACTGATCTGTCACCCACCACAGACCTCGTGGTGTGTTGGCTGAAACTCCCTGAAAACTTTTAGCTACAAGTTTAACTGAAAATACGGAGAAAGCTCATCCAGTTCCATCACCTTCCCCTATCCCAGGGTGCTCCAAGCCCCGTCCACCCTGGCCTTGGACACTCCAGGGGTGGGGCAGCCCCAGCGGGCACTCGGTGCTTGACCCTGTAGTGCAGTTTATTGTAGGAACTGCACCTGGTTTCTCTTTAGATGTTTCTGTTTCCAGGCTCTACTGGAGGAACTCCCTGGCACTCAGCAGTTACAGAAGCTGAAGCAAATTAATGACCCCGGCCTGGGCTGCGTCCCAAGCTGTGTGTGAGACAGCCGCCCTGCTCTGGCACGGACTCCCCAGGACAGCCAGCCTGCTCTCCAGAGACGGCTCTGCTCCCTCTCCTCTCCCCGCAGCTGCCACCAGTGCCATCCCCCGCTGGGTGCTCCGGAGGGCAGCAGCAGCCCCCAGCCCGGGGGCAGAGGCGTCGCTGCCCTGCTGCTGACAGAAAGCACCGGTTCTCAAAAGCACTGCCTTGCGCAATCCACAGGTAAAACTGACTATTAAACGGAACTGTTTACTCACAGCACAGGTTCCTGAGCAGAGGACGCAGGAGTAAATTGTTTCCTAAAGAACTGTGGGGGAAAAGGCACAGCAAGGCTTTGGGTGGAGGGGTCTGGCTCCACGAGGAGCTGCCATCAGCACAGGGGCCCTCTGCCACCCTGTGCCACGGGAGTGACACTGACAAAGGTCCAGCATCTCTTGGATAGGTTTTGCATTTTTTTCCACACCTCCAACCCACATTAGAATATTCTCAATCGCATTCCTGCACACATCAGATTTCATTTGGGTCATTAAAGAAATCAGACTTTTGCCATTAAAATTGAATAACAATTTACTATCTCTCAAAGAACAGAATTAATTTCACAGAGACACCCAGTAACACTGAAAAAAAGGTCTGGACCTAGGAAATCTTCAAATGAGCACATGGTTATTTGTCTGCTGTGACACCAGAGGTGCTGCTGGGGGGGGCTGGGTTTCAGCAGAGCCCTGCACCCCTTTGGCCTGGGAAAAAGGGAATTTCTCCCCTCACTCTGTCCAAGAAACACCCTTCTGACATTATTCAGCTCAACAAAGGGCCTCAATGTGTCTGCTGGAGAGGAGACCAGCCACGAGGTAAGAAATCCTGCATTTCTTTGAGAGCTGATTCCAGCAGTTAATTGCCTCTAAAACACCCACTTCACATTTATGGTGGAATTGTTCAGTTTCAGCTTTTAGTCATTAGTTTGTGTTACGGGTTTTTTGCCAAGATTGGATTTTCTGAGTTTTTTGACATTAAAACATTCTCCAGCACAATGAGGTTGCCTAATGCCATTGCTAAACTAATTAGCCAGAGCTCCTGAAGCTTCTCCCAGTAAATATTTTTTATTTCCCATGCAATATTTTTCTCCCTCCTCTGCCCCTTTTCTGCTCTGTCAGCAGCTTTGAGAAAACATGTCCCAGAGTGCTTCCATATCAGCCAAGCCTTTGGATTCTCCTCCTTCCCAGCTGTGCACACCTCTGGATCCTGGCCCTGTGGGCATTGGGCCCATTATTTTTACAATGGACTCAGCTTATTGGATGCTCCCTTTGAGCAGCTTCCCTCTTCATCCTCTCCTATTCCACTCACCCCTGTGTCAGGAGGAATTTCCTCATGGAAAGGGTGGTCAGGCCTTGGCAGGGGCTGCCCAGGAAGATTTGGAGTGCCCATCCCTGGAGGTGCCCAAGGAAGGCCTGGAGGTGGCACTCAGAGCTCTGGGCTGGGGACAGGGTGGGGATGGGCACAGCTGGGACTCAGTGGTCCTGGAGGATTTTTCCAACCTCAGTGATTCTGGGATTTTCAAATGTTATCATCGGTAATTTTATATGAATTTTCAGTACATTCCTGCAGAGACCGGAGCTCCCCCTGGCTCTCTGCTGGAGAACCCCCCAGAAATAACCTTTCCACCCACACTCAGCACTGATCCCACACTGTTGGTTTTCCGTAGGTCTGGGAGAGCCATAGACTCCCGGAGTGGTTCTGCTACACAAAGATCAGATGCGAAACCTTGTTCCCAACGTCAGGAAAATGAGCTTTGCTCTGACACATGGCACAGCCTGCGACTGCCAGGGCTCCTGGCAGAGCCTGCTCTCAGCCACTCATACATAAATCATAAATCTGGGAATTGCGGATTCCACCATGAGATGGATGCAGCCCTGGTCAGTGCTGGATCCTTTCACTTGTGCACATCTATCACCAATAAATATTTACCAGCACGCCCACAGTGGTTTCTTCCACACTCACTCACCTCCCTATGAACGCAGGGGGGGTTCATCCATAACGACTCCAATTCAAAAATAAAGTGATTTAGGAAATAAATTCTCATTTAGAAATATATTTACAGTCGCGTGCCTTGGTCCCGTTATTCAAATGTAAACCCTTCCCCTCTCTGTGTCCACTGTTTTCCAGGAGAGCTGGAGGCTGCAGCCCAGCCTGGCGGGGAGCTGGCCCTGGCCCATCAGGGCACTGCCCCAATTAAGGACACTCACTTCCTGGGGTTGTTACTGCCTGCTAACCTGGGCGCCAAGACAAGCACGGGATGCCCAAGGAGATGGAGCGGCTGGAAGCAGAGGATACTCTGGAGCAGGACACCAAGGGGAGGGGCTGGAAGGGTGTTTGTCACCAGGGTCTGAAGGAATGCCACAAAGCAACGTGGGGTTTGATAAATTCCGAAGGAAAAGCAGTTCATTAATCAAGATTAAAAAGCCCAAAGAGGAGTTTTCATGGAATCACAGAATAGTTTGGGTTGGAAAATCCCTCTGAGCTCAGAGCCCAACCCTTGCCAGACCACACTGCCCCGTGTCCCCAGGTGCCACATCCACAGGGCTGGTAAATCCCCCAGGGATGGGCACTCAGCACTGCCCTGGGCAGCTGTGCCCGGGCTGGACAGCCCTCTCCAGGAGGGAATCTTCACCTCACAGGGATGTTACATGGAAAGGATCAGCACGGTCTGTTTGCAGAACCAGGATGCAAACCTGAAATGGAAACACATCTCTGTGTCGTCCTCATGGAGACTGCAAGTGAAATATCCGAGAGCAGAGGGACAGGAAATGAGGGAGTAACTGAGGGGATCCCAAAGGATCCAGAACCTGCCTGCAGGGCAAAAGTGTGGAATAATAGGACTCTGCAAAAGGGGGGGGAAAAAAAAAAAAAAAAAAGGGAATTTTAAGATCTTTACCTAAAAAAATGCATTCACAGCCACACTCATGAAACCATCCTTTGGGAACAGATGGCTGATAACCTAAATAATTTTTAGTTTCGGCTCCAGTTTTGCAAAAAATCCAAAATATTCAGTTAACTGCTGTACAAATCTTGCCCTGTGAAGAAAAGCTGATTAAATTAGAGCAGCAGTAAATTTTAAAGGATCTTGCCTGGACCCTTTTCTGCAGGACTTGGCACCAACCTGAGGCATCCCAGAAAGCCAAGAGCTGTGGCCCATTTCTGCACCAGATCCTCTGCAAAAGGGAAGTGCCACAGCTCTGACAGAGCATCCGAGACTCTATTTTGCTAAAAATACCAGTTCCTGTGGAAAGTGGAGCACCTGTGTGACACCCACCCTTAGACGGAACCTTTCCCCAAAACCACGCTCGGGATGTGCATTGCAAGGCGAGCCAAGCGCGCAGCCCGGGCTCTGCGGGGCTCCGAGGCGCTCCTCACACCTCCCGATTCCTCACCTCCTTCTGCATCCCACCACCAGGCCCAACAGACCTTCCTGGGGGGCAAGGGCTTCTGTTATTTACAACCCCTTTCAGAGCGTTTTTCAGCATGGATTCGAACACAAATGAAGATGATAAAATTACCTTCCTTCTTAAATAATCAGGCTGGTCTACTAATGTAAAATTAATGGCATGGAATGAATATGTTGGGCAGTTTCAAAATAAATTAAGTGTGGAAGCAGGTTACGTTTAATCAAGCTGTCATGCAAATTAGCAGCCTCACTCAGTAAGGACTATTTAAAGAACTTCCTTGCTGGTGAAAATGTTTTTGGAACCATTACAGGAACAGTCTCCGTTGTGTTAAGGCACAGGAATGCTGAAAAGCTCCCCCAAACAGGGTCAGGATGTCGATGGCACAGAGCTTTGCTGAGAGGGAAAGGCCACATCAGGCTCTGGGGGCAGCCAGAGCCAGCATTCCCGGGAAATCCCTGTGAATCTGGGATCTTACACACAGCTGCCAGAACAAAACAAGCCACCAGACACCAGGAAAAAGCAAAAGCAAACAAAGAAACAAACAAAACAAACAAAAACAAAACCCCAACCAACCCAACGCAAACAAACAAAAATATATAAACACAGGATTCTTACAGGGAGAGAATCACAGAATCCCAGGATGGTTTGGGTTGGCAGTGTCTTTAAATCCCTTCCAGTGTCACCCCTGCCATGGCCGAGACACCTCCCACTGTCCCAGGCTGCTCCCAGCCCTGTCCAACCTGGCCTTGGGCACTTCCAGGGATCCAGGGGCAGCCACAGCTTCTCTGGGCACCCTGTGCCAGGGCCTGCCCACCCTCCCAGCCAGGGATTTCTCTCCCATACCCAAACTCTTTTCCAGCAGAAGTGCTTTGGGTCCTGCAATTTATCTGCTTCTAATTTATGAAAAATGTGTGGAGCTCTCCCCAAACACAGCAGAAATCTGCACAGAGCTCGTGTTCCAGGTGACACAGCTCTGACCCACAGCAAGCACTGCCCACCCTTTGCCACCACAAAGTGGAACATGGCTTTGCACCGGTACATGTCTGATCTTCCACCTGAGCGCACAAAGGGTTTGCAGAAACGGCCCTCAGCTTATCCTGCCTCCCCTCTGCCTCCCCAAAGAGAATCACAGGGACTGAGGAGCCTTGGACGGGGGCTTCGAGGGGCAGGACACAGGGAATGGCTTCCCACTGCCAGGGGCAGGGATAGGTGGGATATGGGGGAGGAATTCATCCCTGTGAGGGGGGAGATGCACAGGGGGGGCACAGGGGGCACGTCAGGTATACTCCAGTGGCCTGGGGCACTTCCTACAGATTTTCCCACAAAATCCTTTCTGCACACCCTCACCCTCTTTCCTGTGTTCTACCCACAAACCCGGGAGGGGTTATCTTGTTCTTGCTGCTGTGACACGCTCGTGACCCGTTTGCACAGATCCTGTCACCAGGTACTGGATGGAAAGAGCCCCTCGGCTTGGGAGGAGTAAAGAGCTCTCCGTGAGGTTCATCCCACGGAGTGCAGCAGTTTCGTGGGAATATTTCAAGTTCCCCTGCAGGCTTTGATAAATTCCAATAGGGCTTAAGTGGTGATATAAATAATTAACATCTCAGGATGCCTGGTCTTTCTAAACATAGCTCCCTGGCACGCTGCAGGAGCTTTGCCAGCGGCACGTTGGTTTTCCCTGTGCCTGTGGCCTGCCCTCCCCAGCAGCCCCCTTCCCTCCCTCCCCTCTCCCCCAGCACTGCTGTGACTGCAGTGAGGCCCTTCCTGCCCACGGAGCAGCATCCTTCTGGCTGGGAAAACAGCAATAACCCTGAGCACTGCAGAGGTGCTTGGGACTTAATTCAAATCACTCTTGAAACATCCCCTGTCCAATGGACTGTGCTGCTTCCTGCTCTCTTCTCTGTTAGCCTGGTAAAGGGAGCAGCAGAGGAGAAGATTTCCTGTAACAAAATTTATTTTTAATTCCAGTGCAATACTCTTGGGCTGGCTGCCTTGAAAAGCTTGATTTCAGTGAATTTCATCCATTTTTGAGTCTGTGAGTTTTTGTATTTTATACACATCTAAATCCATTTTCCCTTCACAAGGTTAACCAAGTGAAGGCTCAGAAGGAACATTGTTTTCAAGTACTAATGCACATTAAAAAGTGGAATAGAAGGTTAAGGATGACTCAGTGCATTTATTTATCTCTCTGACTGGAGGATTTTGTAACTCACAGAAGAGCCAGGTCTGCCCAGCAGCCAAGACCCCAGTCCTGACTGGGGAGGGGCACACGCAGACCGCTGTCCGTGGAGCCCAAAAGGTATTTTGGTGCCAAATGTGTGGATGGCTGATCTGCTCAGCACAGCTCCAGCAAACCACGAGGAGAATCCTCTGCCTCACCGAGTGACAGCTCAGGGTGGAGATTTTGGGGCGATGTTTGGAACTGCAGGTGCAGGAACCAAACCCGCACCAAACAAAGCTGGAGAAAGTCACTAACCCTGAGTACCTGTGAAATCCAGGGAATCACAGACTGGTTTGGGATGAACAATTTCTTCCTAAGCATCCAATCTAAATCTGCCCCCCTCCAGCAGGGAGCCATTCCCCTGTTCCCACAGGATGTCCCATGATCCCATCCTCCTCCACCCTGGCCCTTCACACCCCAGGGACAGCACTGACCACTGCCCCTCTCCCCGGGCACAAAAAGCCAAATTTCTCCCCCTGGTGCTGTTCCAGCATCCCCCCGAGCTGGGCTGGACCAGGCATTTTCACTGCTGGCTTCCCTGGGGGGCTCAGCCCAAGGGGTCCCCCCAGCCTGGGGCCACCCCAGCTGCACGCCCCCCAAACAACCTCCTCACCCACATCTAATTTGCAGGCTGTGGTTTATCTCCAGCTCTTGCACCATCACACTACCAGAAATGTAACATGAAGAAGGTTTAGGCAGGTTAAAAAGAGCACCACAAACTAAACACAATTAATTAAAGTAATTAGAAACTGACTTCCAGCCAGGTGCGGGACTCCACACTAAAAAAAAATAAAATAAGAAAAGCTGTGACAAGAAGCTATATTTTGTTCTCTCTTCCTCTGCTCCTGCTCTGTCTCTGTATGAAAAGTCTCATACAATTTTCTAGTCCACTTGTTCCAGCCAGGGGGAAAGCTGCTCCTTGTAATTAGGCCACTTTCATAACAGGTTTCTGCTCCCTCCCCACCTCCTGAGGGTGTGCCAAGGCTCTGCACCTGGGAATTGCTGCTGACCTCTTCCCTGCCCTTCCCTGCCCTCAGCTCCCTGGGACAAGGCCCTGGCGCGGGGAGGGGCAAGGGGGAATAAAATGATCACTGTAAACACCAAATTGTCTCACACAAGCCCTGCAGAAAGCAAACAGAGCCCTCCCATCCCAGAGAGTCTTCCAGGTGATCCTTCTGTGATTCCCTGGGAGGGAGGGGAGGCCCTGGCACAGGGTGCCCAGAGAAGCTGTGGCTGCCCCTGGATCCCTGGAAGTGTCCAAGGCCAGGCTGGACGGGGCTGGGAGCAGCCTGGGATAGTAGGAGGTGTCCCTGCCATGGCAGGGGTGGCACTGGGTGGGATTTAAGTCCCTTTAAGTGCCTTCCAACTCAATTCCATGATTCCATAAGAATTAGAGACAGCCCAGTGGTTTTTCAACCACAAAGTTTTACCCACCACAGAAACACCTGAAAAAGAACCCGGGACTTTTCAGTCTTTCCCCCTGCTGTTTATATCAGCATTTCCATGACATTTCTGATATTTGAGATTTACATTATCACTGTCTGAACCAGAGTCAAGGGAGGATTCCACACAGGAGTGAGTCCGGCCACCAAAGCTGCATCTGAGGTGCTGCAATGAAATTTAGCTTATAGAGAGAGCCCTAAGGTAGCACCTGGACAGTGAAACACTTCTACACTTTCCTGTACAACACATTTAAAGAATGTCATTTTCCCAGTTTCCTGATTTAATTCCTATGATTAATTCAATAACATTCTGATATAACACATCAAGATAAACACATACTTTTAGTGAATTATCCTATAATTTTATAAATATTCTATAATGCCACCAGATTAAAATAATAAATAAAAATATTAAATATATTATACAAATAAATGTTTTAATTGTTAGATTGGATTTTATTCTCTAAGCAACAGAATACCTACAAAATTCCTGTGTGTTTCACATCTGTTAAAGTAAACAATCAACTCAATACTTCAGACTCCACAGAACCTAAAATATGCAAATTCAATACTCTCAGCCCTCCTGGAGACCTTCCTGTCCAGTTGTGCTCATTTTTAAAAATAACTTAGTTCATCTGCTCCAAACCCCCCATTAAACCCTGCTCTGTTATCCCGTTGGAAAGAGAGAACTGGAATATTGTTCCTAGGCCTGACAGTTACGCGCTGACAAACCAGAAATCTGAGCTTTTATTTATTTTGTGCCGTGCCCAGCCAGCCCCAGGCCCTGCCCCCAGCACTGCCCACGGCCGTGCCCTCACAGCCCCCGCGTCTCACCCAGGGTTCAGCTCCCAGGGAGATATCCCATGGGATAACCCATGGCTACACCAAGGGCTTTCCAGAGCAGCAGCAGAAGCAGCAGCACCATTCCAGCAGCATCCTGGAGCTGGCTGGCCCGTGGGACCGGCCCCTGAACCCCTGGGACTCCTCTCCCTGGAGCTGCACTCAGCTCTTGCACATGGCCACAAGAAAGAAGTCATTTCAGTCCCTGTTTCCTCCTCAGCAGAGCAGCCCTTTGGATCAAATCCCAGTTTTCATCCCTTACTGACTCCTTGTTTTGTTCGTTCCTCTGCAGAGCAGCTGAAACATTCACCATCGCTTAAAATGATAAATTATTTTAATTTACACTGAATTTATTTATTACTGCTGCACAGACAAGAGGCAAGTGCCATAATGGGCTTGTTTAATAATTGGCAGGGATTGGGAACGGGAAATTCTTATGCCAACAACAACTTCATTTAATGGGGGTGTGCTCAGGAGCCTGCACGTGCCATGGACACATTTCAGGAATGAAGCTCCATGAAGCCAGGGGATTTACAGCCCCAAATTGCACCAGAATACCATGAGTGTCAAGAAATGAACCTTTTGAAATCATAAAGGAAAGAAGGAGATTTTTGTATTTATTGCACTCTCACAAACACCTCTGCATGTACTCCCAGCAGCACCCAGCACTGGACACGCACTGGGGGCACTGGAATGCTGGGATGCTCACAGTACCTCAGCATTCCAGTATGCTGCATAAACTCCCTATCCACCCACTTTTCCTGCTGCAGAAGTTCCTTTCCAAAAGCTCAGTCCTCAGCAACACAAATGGCAGTGGATGGGAAGCTTTGACAGACCTGTCACCAGTTTTCCAGGCCCTGTCACTCCTCAGGCACAGACTCTCAGCTGTAAAGGGAAGCTCTTCTCGGAAAGGAAGGCAAAACTGGTGAGCCCTAATCCCCAAAAGTCACTGCCCCCCAGCAATTTCAGTGTTAATTAGGCACCACATCCCCCTGAGGAGCTGATCAGCTTTGGAGCTGAAGTTTGCTCCACCTCTTGGCAGAGGTGCTCCAGCCCACAGGCACCTCCAGCCATTCCGACCAGACAAGCTGGGTGTTCCCACTGCCCTGGGAATCCTTGGGATTTCATGGCTCAAGAAGTATTGGCGAGGAGCCTCCCAAAATAAAATCCATGGTGATGACCTAAATGCTGTAGTTTTGTTCTGGAGCACCCGGGGTCTGAGGAAGCAGAGGCAGGAACTGGCCCCAGCCGGGTTTTGTGTGGCCAGACCCTCCCTGTGCCCGTGGCAAGGCTCTGCTGAGCTTTACTGGGAACAGGGAAGGGCAGCCTGGAAATCTCAGTGTTCCACAGCCAGAGGAGCAGGAGGTGTGGATTTGGCTGCTGCTGCTCCCGAGGTCTCCTGCCAGCACAGGGCTCACCCCGCACAGCCCCGGGTCACAGCCCCCCGTGTGGTGCCCCTGAAGGGCCCGAGTTTAGAGGACTGGTGGGAGGGGGGCATCTCCCCCCGAACCACCACCCTCACTGGGGCAGAGCCGTCATGGAGAGTGAGGAGCCTCCCCTGTTCCGGCAGGAGTGAAGGAGACAGCACAGCTGGGAAAGTCGTGTCCCGTAGGCAGGGAGGGCTGCGAGCCCTGGGAACGCGAGGGAGCCACACGGAGCCCTGAGGCACCCAGGCTGCACAGAACTGCCCGGCCTGGCACGGCCTCCGGCCACCACGGGCCCTCCTGGGGGCACAGGGTCACACTCACTGCCTGGCCCCTCCTGGGGAGGGCACAGGGTCACACTCAGTGCCTGGCCCCTCCTGGGGGGCACAGGGTCACACTCACTGCCTGGCCCCTCCTGGGGAGGGCACAGGGTCACAGTCACTGCCTGGCCCCTCCTGGGGAGGGCACAGGGTCTCACTCTGTGTTTGGGGCAGCAGCATTCCCACACACCAAGAGCCACGAGGACATCAGGAGCTGCTCCTCCCATTCCCCAGATGGCACCTCCTTCCACAAGCAGAAAAACTTCAGGAAGAGAAGAAGCTGAGAAGCTCTAAGAGCAGCCACCAAGAGGTGGAAAATGTCAGATCGGCTCCTCCCACGCGCCCAGACCTTCCCACACCAGTGAAACACTGCCCGGGCAGTGCAGGCCTGCAGGCACAGCCTGTCCAGCCTCACCTGGGGCTCACTGCAGGTTTGGTGCAGCCCTGGGTGTCCGTGGCAGGGGACAGTGGCACTGCCCACGACACGGACCTGGAACTCTCCGAGGTGCAGAGAAGCTGCCGGGCTGCACGTGAATTCCCTATTCAGCAAACCAACCCAAAAGCCCCAAACCTCCTGACCTACGACCAAAAAAGACATTTTCCTACCATCACCCCTCTCAGGCGACCTCAGCTGCCCCAGCCTCAGACAGCTCCCACCTGGGATGGCCGAAAGGGACCCCTGTGGTCAAACACACGTGGCTCAATGTCACTGACCTGCTGGCACAGCCGGCCCAGAACTGATCCCTGGATTCCCAGCCAGGTTCCACAGGGACCCACATCCTCTCTGCGATCACACTGGATGTGGATATCTGCTTTACAGCTCCCACTGCTCCTGCCCCTCACTGCCAGCCTTTGGGAACACCAGTCCCATGGATCACAGCTGAGGTTTAACTCTTTGCAGTGCAGAATCCACAATATTTTACAGACTGCAGAGCACACATTCCCTAAATTCCTCTATAACCACGTACTGGTAAAAAGATCTTCTGCCTTTTTACCAACTATGACAACTTCTAAAGCTCGATTTGCTGCGATGACACAACGTAAAGGTACTATAAAGTACTATCAGTTAGGCTTGTTTTCATTATCCGTGAGCTTTGAGGAAAACAAAACGCAGCACAAAAACCTTTACTTGCCAGAAAACCCCTTTTGATCATCTCCAGCTCTGCACATCCCGATATCCGAGGGGTTTGGGTTCCAAACTGCAGGGGACGAGGCAGGCAGTGCTCCTCACCCGTCCCTGTTTCCCGGGTTCTGTAAACCCACGAGGGCCCCCCGCACCCCCGGGCCGTGCCCGGAGCAGCGCCCGCACGGGCGGGCACACGGGAATTCCCTGATTTCCCACGGAAGCAGAGACGGCTCCTGCTGCCATCCTGACGGGAGCTCTGCCCTGTGCCCCCCACATCCCCAGGAAGGGCACGGAGCAGCCCCCTCCCAGGTGCAGGGGGGCTCCGTACCCCCTGAGCATCCACCCCCGCAGTGCCAGCCCTGCCCCCGGGGCGGTGCGGGAGGGGGGCACACGGGAGAGGGAGGGGCACACGGGCTGCCCCCGCCGGCTCCCTGCCAAGTGCTCTGCATTTGTCACCTCTCCCGAAATTGCCACTTCTGCTGTCAGCGAGAGGGAGATGCTGAAACCCAGGGTGATCCCTCTCCCAACAGGAGATCTTGGAAAGGGCCATGGGAGAAACCCAGCTCTGAAAATGCCGCCCCTTTCCGGAATTCCTAGCAGCCTGCAATGTGGCAATTTATTCTTTTAATAAAATCATGTTTTTATAACTTGCTCTCTCCCTTCCTCGTGTGTTCTCATGAAATCTTAACTGGCTGCCTGGGAAGGATTCAGAAATGATGCAGGATGGAATTCTACTGCTGAAAATAAGAGACTTCCCAAAATTATCCTGCCATGCAAAACGTCTGCACCACTGACACAATTTCTTATAATGCCAATAAACGCAAATAGTGTTGGGACTGTGGGGATCAATCACCGATTGAAAGCAAACAAGAGGGACCTGGGTTTAATTACTGAGGCTGCAGAAATAACTCATCACAGGCAGAACTCCTCAGCTAACGAGGAGTTTCTTTAAAGCCCCCTTGCTGAGGTGTTTCTGTACCAAAGCAGGGGCCTGGTGACAATCGTGGCCAAGCTTCTCTCAGTCAGTCCCTCGGGAAGGGACACGTGGGCACTGAGACTCTGCTGCTGGGGAGTGCTGGCCAGGGAGGCCCCGGGAGAATCCCAGCATCCCAGGGACCCCTGGGCTCGGCAAAGCACGGCCCAGCCCACCACGGGCCTGGCAGTGGGGCTGGGGGGGCACCCAGGGCGAGGGGTGCGCCCAGGGTGAGGGGTGCAGGGTCTGGCTGAGCACGGGCAGCAGACAGGGAGTGGTGCTCCATGGGCAGTGGGACAGGGATCCATGCTCCAGGGGCAGTGGGACAGGGAGTGACGCTCCAAGGGCAGTGGGACAGGGAGTGACGCTCCACGGGCAGTGGGACAGGGAGTGACGCTCCACGGGCAGTGGGACAGGGAGTGACGCTCCACGGGCAGTGGGACAGGGAGTGACGCTCCGTGGGCAGTGGGACAGGGAGCCATACTCACAATGTTGCTTCTGCAGCACTAAGAAAATGCTGCATGTGTTTGATGCAAAATGCTTTAATTACACTGTTATACGAGTTAACTATTTTAAAATGAAGGACCTGAAGTACTTATTTTACGTGATGTCAACACACAGAGGCTTTTCCTGGAAAACCTCAGCAGTTCAAGAACCTTTATTCCTCACCTTCAGCAGAAACAATGAAAACTTGATGTGAGAACTGAGGCTGGGACCTGGCTCACTCATCCTGCCCCCCGCACCCATGGAAACAGCTTCGTGCCCTTTTCCCTGGTACATCAGCTCCAAATGAGGCTCAAGAGTAAAAGTTTGTCCTCAGTGGAACACAGGGAAGCTCTGTGAATTCCCTGTCCTGCCAGCCCTCGGAGCACAGGCTGATGTCACCCGGCTGTGGCCCAAAGCCCACGCGGGCTGTGCCCCCCAGCAAGGGCACCCGCACACCCCTCGCTGGGGGCTGGCTCCCCCCCAACACGCAGCCCATAAATGCCCCCCATCCTCCCGCAGCCCTGAAAACGCCGACTCAAAGCCCCGGGAGTGCCGCCCCCGTTCCAGCAGCACCCACCGAACCCGGGGCTCTGGCTGCTCCCGGCACGGCCCGGCCTTGGCCGCGGAGCGGGAGGCGACGCGGAGCCCTCGGTGGCAGAGGGCAGCTGGTCCTGGAGAAGTGAGGGGGAACCAACACGTGCCAGCCACAGGGAGCCCGTGGCCATCCCTCCACGAGAGGCTGGGAACCATGGAGCACGGGCAGCTTGGGATGCTGCGAGGCACAGCCGCTGGAAGAGCTGCGTTCAGCCGGTTACAGAGCTGGCAGGAACAAATTCCTATTTCAGCACCCAGAGGGCTTTATCCAGCTCGCTGGAATTTGTACTTGAATAAAGAGCCAGCTTCCCTCACTTCCAACACCCACAGCAATTATTTGATGCATATTGAGATATATTTAGGATACAAGTGTCCAGTGAGGGACAATCCCAGAGGAGCAGGGACGGTGGGCAGTGAGCGACTGGGGATGAAGAGCCTGGCTGCTGCACACTCTGCTTCTCCCACAGCGAGCCTGCATTTCCCCTTTCAAGTTCCCAGCTTAAAACAAAATAACCCCTGGTTTAAAAGCAAGCCTGATGAGGGCACAGGAAATGCAAAGTCAATCCCAGGGCATGCGGAATGAGACCCAGCTGTGACATTCCAGGCTCCCATCGCTCTGTCCTGGCACTCGGCAGCGCTGCCAACGTTCCCTGGAGCAGCATCTCCTCACTAAACACACACTCACCCTCCCCAGGGAGACCAAAGCCGCATTTCCAGCCTACAGCTCCCCTTTCATTTGTGTGACCTATCCAGCTGCACCAGCACCGGGTCCCAGGCACAACCTTAGGCCTGGAAGCCTGGATGTGTTCCAGCTGAACCCCACTGGGAGAGAACCTCGGGAGCAATCACACCATTCCTTAATAAGGCAGCTTTGGACACATTTATGTACTAACAGTGTTTAGTCCTGGCTGAGTATCTGTCTTTACTGCCTGTGAACCCAGCAAGTTACCCTCTCTGCAGCCTGCAAGTCTGAAACAGCACAGATAAACCCCTTTTTAATTATGATTTCCTTTGATTCTCCATTTATGCCCACAGAAAGCACGAGGACCTCAGCACGTCTCAAAATACAGAGGATAATTGAGGTACACATAAAAACCACTTGTCAGCTGCCCTACATAGACATCTACTGTATTTTCAGGAGCTACTACAACAGGAGCAGCCTGAAAACGCTTCCAAATCCCTGCTGAAAATGCCTCATGCAGCATTTTACAGCAGACTGTTGGGTCATTAAAAATGCTTTTGGATAAAATACGCTGTAACCTGGAGATTTCAGTGACAGCCCAACAAAAAATGATACAGCCAGAGACTTCATAGCTGAGAAGTGCTGCTAATTAAACAGAGGTTTATCACCAGCCAGGAGCTTCAGCCAACTGCAGCTGTATTCCAGAGAAGGAGAAAATGTGGGGTTTTTGAACTGTAGTAAGATCACGGCAAAAGTACAACACAGCAAAAAAAGTTAGAGCGTAGGGGGTGGGGGAATGGTCAAATCAAGCCAGAGGATTGCTGAACACAGACCAGAACGAAAGATTCTGGTAGGTTATGGTGTCTGACTGCTGGTAAACAAATTCTGCTCCAGTCAAGTGATGAGGAGATACGGGAGCACAGGGTCCATTAGGAGAGGCAGGAACAGAGGCACAGGAAGCACACAATCTCCTCATGGCATGAGGTCAGTGTTCCAGTCGGTGAGAAATAGAGAATATACCTCAATATAAATAATAGTGATGGTTGTGCTCCCGGCAGGGTGCCATCGTCCTCTCCCTGCCACAGCCCAGCGCTGCTCGCTCTGCAGAGCCCCCAAACTGCTGCTGGAAGCCAAAACTGCACCACTGCGCCCCAACAACCCATTTCTAAACTTCTAGCAACAGACAGGGCTTCGCAAATAGAGTTTAAAAAGGGAAAACCGGGAAAAAGCCACCCCGGGAGCGGGCGAGTGGCCCGGAGCTCCGGGGATGTGGGTGCCGGGTGGTAGCGGGGACAACTTCCTGCATCACCGGGGCACCCCACGAGCACCCCTGGGGCGAATCACGGCACCGCAGCATCCCCGAGAGGGCTCCCGGCGGAGCCTTGGCCACCTCGGGGATGCGGCAGCAGCGGGGATGCTCCGTCCCCGCATCCCTCCCGCGTCCCTCCCGCCCGCGATCGCCTCCTACCTAAGCACCGCCGTGTCCCCTTTCCTGACCACCAGATTGTCCACGGCAGACCCGGGGAAGTCTCCACCCGGCGCAGCGAATCTCCCGGGAGGAAGGAACCAGCAAAGGCCGAGGAAAACGACCGCCAGCCACTGGTGGGAGCCCCCGGCGCTCCGCACCAGCGGCACCATCTCCGCTCCGCGC
Source organism: Atrichornis clamosus (assembly GCA_013400975.1). Classification (NCBI taxonomy): domain Eukaryota; kingdom Metazoa; phylum Chordata; class Aves; order Passeriformes; family Menuridae; genus Atrichornis; species Atrichornis clamosus. Next base: position 16,577 of record WBMZ01006742.1, read on the forward strand.
TGGCCCCGGCAGCGGAGACCGAGCGCTGCTGCTCCCGGGAAGGTCGGCCCCTGCTCGGCGGCGGCGGTCGGGGACCGGCAGCGGAGCGCGGCTGCTCCCG
>WBMZ01006746.1:0-19362 GCA_013400975.1 Atrichornis clamosus
GAGATGTTTAAAAAAAGACTGGAGGTGACACTCAGTGCTACGTCTTAGTTGATAAGGTGGTGTTAGGTCACAAGTTGGATTTGGTGATCTCAAAGGTCTTTTCCAACCTGGTTAATTCTGTGTGATTCTGTGTGTGAAGGCAGGGCAGCCCCGATCCCCCGGCGGAAGGAAGGCAGGCTGGCCCCTCCCTGAACAGGGTCTCGGGCTGAGCCCACACCTCTGGCCATGTCTCCTAAATTGCAAGGTGGGGGGAAAAGGGGCAGCCTGGGCAGCCTTCAAGAACACCTGTGCTAAAGCAATCCCCCCCTCCTCCTCTCACACACACACACGAGATTTCCCAGCTGTGAAACCTGAAAGATAGAGTGACAATTTTTTGGCACAAATGATCATGGGGTACCTCATCATTATGAGCCACCCCACAAGACACCCTGCCCATGGCAGGGGGAGGAACCAGATGAGTTTTATCATCCTTTCCAACCCAAACCATTCTGTGATTCTGTCTATGATTTTATGATTCTGTGGTTTTCAGGTTAAGTAAGAGCAAGGTAAAAGGTTCCTGAGTTTGTCTTCCCGTTTTGGTTTTTTTAATTTATCAACATTTTTCTCTAAAATAGGATGATATTTTTCAGAAATCTTTCAATAAATATTTCATAAGCACCACAGTCTTAATAGATTTTTTCAAAAAAGAAATATGAAAGTAAATAAGGAAAAGATTTTTTGTCTGTTATAACAGGAGGGTGCAACAATAAGGAGCATTTCACTTAAAACTTAAGAGCCACTGTATTCTATTAGAGACCTGACTTGCTGTTCCTATGAGAACTGTTGTCTAAACAGCCAGTTTTAGTACATGCTTTGTTGTTAACTTTTTTTTTTGTCTAATATGGTAGCATAAAATCTAGGCACCAGAAAAACAAAGTAAACAAAGATTAAAAAATGAAATATATATTATTACATTTTCCAAGGTAACTATTTTTTCTTATTCTAACCAAAACATAATTTCCATACATGAACATGTAGTTGCTATGCACTACAGGCTTGGTTTTCTTTTAATAAACTAACTCATTACTTCAATAAGGATGCAGGAACCTGAAGAGGAATGAAACAGTTTCAACAGTTTCACATGAGCTATTATTAAGAGTTATATAAATTTTGTCATGAAGTGATGCTACTTTGTAAAAGATAAATACCACAAGAAATCTTATTCACATTTAAGAGAGCTTGCAGCTAACTTCCACAGGAAAAAAATTCCAGCACTTAAAACCCAAGAGTATTTGTTNCAAGAGTATTTGTTGTTTTTTTTTTTCCTCTATGTTTCTTCTATACAGGTATTTTTACCAATAAGTTAAACTACAAAAATAAATCTCAGCCTGAGCAGAATGAACCTCAGAGAACGTATTTCACCCCAGTCAATCTTACACCTCCAGAGTGAATGCTAAATATTTTAAGCAGAAATTAATGAATTTTGCCACATTTCCAAACCCTACTTTTCCTTAGAGTCAGCAGAGCAGTTCAGTGTACTGTACTTTCTGCTTCACTGACCCTCTGTGCCCCGTGTTTCAGGCCCTGCTTGAGGCATGGCTTAAATTTTTGATGAGGAGGAGTTAGTGTCTGGATCTCAATAGCACTGACTTTGGGGTTAAGGCAGTAGGTAATAATGGGATAAAAATGCCTGTATTACACTCTAAAGTTAGTTATCTTTGCATTGCTGAAAATATTTGAATGATTCAGAAACATTAAGGATTTAAGGAAGCTGAGTGGAAAGAAAATTATTTGTATTTTTATGTAGTTCTTGATGTTATTACAGGACTTGACTAAATCATGAATCAGGTATTTTTTAAACCTGGATTTTATTTTAGTTTAACCACAGAGATTGGTTAAGCTAATTAGATGTGGTAGAGAACTATTAACGAAGAGTGAAAAGTTAATGCTATTGCACATCAGATATGACTTCGGTGGTGAAGATGAGAAAATTTTGTCGTCTGGCACCTGAATAGAAATGGTTCGTTGTGATGAAGGACTATGGGGGAGAGGTTTCTTTAAAATAAAAGCAGGGGAAAAAGGAAATGACTGAACAGAAGGAAAGTAGGTAGCAGAGGATTGTCAAAAACAGCAAGTCAGAAAAACAAGGTGGATTTACAGACAGTTTTGGAAATATCGCAGTGCCCTTACTGCCATGTGGATTGGAATTGTTCCATCTGCCAAGGGCAGGATCCAAGGGAGGTTTTGTGCTCCTTCTTCATAGGCTAATGGTGCAAGTGAATAAAAAAAGAAAGAGCTACAGGAAGTGAACAGTTACTCAGAGACTTTGTCCTAATCCCATGGTCATTGAGGACTCAAACGTGGTTTAGGTTCCCTGACAACTCGTTTGCACTTGACTAGGTGTATCTTCAAACCATGTGGAAAGACTATCATTCCCATACCTATTGTCTTCTTGCAACTGTTTGAGGAAGCCTGGGAAACCGCTGGGAGTTTGTTTATGTATTTTCTAGACTGGTGTTTAATGATGGTGTTAGTACGCACATTAATGCATACAGGGGGCATGTAAAACACAGTAAAAATTATTTTAAAACATGACATAAATGGATTTTTTTCTTAAATTCCCAGAAAATTGTAGTGAGGAGAACTTAATTAAGTCCTGTCTCTTATTAAAAATGAAGCTCAGATCAAGACATTACAGTAAGTACAATTAAAACTGCTACAGCACAGCCAATTATAGGAAAATAAACACATTTTGATGAATTCACCTTCATGTTATGCAAAAAACATATCTGTTTTTACACTGGTTGATGATGAAGATTTTCTGTAACAACACTAAATAATATATTAAAATATACATTAAAATATCCTATATTTTCCTTTGTTATTAGAATTGAATGGTGTCCGTAATTTTTGGGGGGGGCAAATTGTTTACATTAAGAATGAACCTAAGCACAAAAACATGTATGTGGTGAATCTACAAAGAAAAAAAACTTCACATTGAACTCTACTCAACCTTTCCTATGTGTTAAAGGGTACATTACATGTTTGAATGCTTTCATCTCAGTAAAGTGTGGAAGTGTTTTCTTCTTCATTATATTTTTCTCACCAAAGACATTCTGTAAAAGAATTTGATTCTCACAGCATAGGTTCTGTCTTCACAGAAGCTTCATGACTGTCAACTATTTTTGTCCCATCGTTTCTGGATGCAACAGAAGAGAAGGAAAGAAAACAGGGCCTTCCCGTTTTTTCTTGTCTTCTCCTGTAAGAAAAGGAAGCATTTTGTTCCATACCCAAGTCTGAGACCTCCCAGAGCTCTGTGCTCAGTTTACTCCCCTTTGAACAGGCAGAAAGGACTCCTAATGAACAGGATTTGGCACAGGTGTGTGCCAATAACGATGGTGTATTCTAATAAATGCTCTTGAAGATATTTATGCTTAAACACTCCGAATTGTTTAAACCCACTATACTTGGAATTGTGAGCCACTGCAGAAATTCACTAAATCAGCAAACCTCTACAGGGAAGGTTTCATGGAGAAGTTTAAACATAACACACCGCATCGAGGTACGACTCTCAATTTTATTTTGACGTGATTTATCATCAAGCAGTATTTTCTTCTCCCCTCCAGCTTCTACCAAGTTGATACAAATTTTTTCACCACTGCCATGTGGTATGACAAGCAGGAGGATTAATGACAAAGAACAAAAGTCCTTTTGCTGTTTAACTGATAACTCCATCACGGCAAACTGTGAGTAAATCAATAACTCTGCCCTGCAGCCAGGGAACAGCTTGTCTGTGGGGCTCTGACGCGGTTGAAATTCTGGTATGGCACCAAAGGTGTATCGTTCTTTTTCCTTCCAGCTGGCATGAACACGTGTATTCAGTCTGAGTCAGTGTGGACAAACGTAATGACTACTGTGAGCAAGCAGCCAGTCAACCTCAGCTGCAGTCACCACCTGCATATTACTTGCATCAATTTCTTTTAACATCCTATTGAAGTTAGGCAAACAATTACTTTCCCACTTTTTTGATTTTTTTTTTCAACTTCTTCCTCAGCCAACTACAGATCATACATTACAAAATTTTTTTCAAGTTAAAAGGGTAGGGTAATACCTGTGCATCTTGTATTGGTAGAGTCCAAGTTATTGGTGTTTAAATTAGCAATCTGAAAAAAGCTAGGGGTAAAAAAATCTGATAAAAGCTAGGCTTGCACCCTTGTTTTGTATTGATTCCATGCATATTTCTAATTATCTGTGCAGTCAAAAAAATAAGACATTAGCTCTCAGTTAATCAATGGACCAAAATGTACTATCCATTGAATTTTTTTGTTCTGTCAAAATTAATACATTAATTTTATTAACTCAAAAGGTCCCTCCCTAGCTCTAAAAATACTGGCTATGTATATTTCTTTAAAAATTAAGCAAAGACATCTGAATGTCTTTGCCATATTCTTTTTTCCTTGTTATTTCTACTTACTCTATATGGGAAAACATTAAAATAATGAAACTCCTACTTATTTTAAATGCCTTGCTGCATGGGAACTGTAGGAATAATTTCTGTTGAGATAGAAACACCAACATTGTGTTACTGGCCTTCGGCTTTCTATAGCAAGTGTAGTACCACTAAAGACATACTAAGCCTGTCCCCTTCAGACATGAATTTGAGCGGAAATTTAAAATGCGTAGACGGGCACAAAAAGCTGTTTGGAGCATGGAGATGGCGAGAAATAATCTTGTCAATCACTCCCATAGTTTCCCACTTAACTGGCATACTTCTGCATTAGTACATGTTTTTTTCTAAGTTCCAGTAATCTATCCAGGGGGAATTAAAGACTGAAAGAAAATGCTGAAAGGTAGGCTGCTGTCACTGACTGGTTTATTGCCGTATGAACATCAATCCTTTGCTCAGGGCACAGTATCTGGGGATTACAAGTGCTACTGATATTTGTCAAAATGTGTTTTCTCTTCTTACCTGTAGCTTTACTCTGTCTCCGTCCAAAATAATGATGCTGTTGATCCAAGTGTTTTTCTGCGATGAAATGGTGCTCTGCAGGCATGAGGCTGCTGGGGAAAGTGCTGTTCACACAGTAGTGCTTTGATAAAGTCTGCTCCCAAACAGGCTATTGCTGCAACTGGAAAGAGAGTTGTGACTAGGACCCCTTTCTTTCCAAACATGTTTTTTATGACAGAAAATAGAAAAGGGCTTTCGCAGCATTAATAGGATGGCAATATAGCTCTTGATGATCCTTGCTGAAAGATGGGGTACTTTAATGAGTGATCGTGTTCTCTTGTACATCTTCCTATTTCACTGCCACTTTTTTCCATTCCTTGTGAATATGAAGAACAACTTATTAAACACACAAAAAAAACCCCAAGAGGTGTCACGTGAGAGAATAAACTGCATTGATCCTCTCTCTTTGAAAGCTGCACACCTGCCAGGAGAGGTGAAGAGAAGCCAGAAAAACAGCTCTGATCACTGATGCCATTTAGCAAATCTTCCTTTCATCTGTCTGAGTATTTACCTAAGACTTCAGTAACTTGAGTGTGGTTGAACAGGGTATGCTAAGAGTAAGGAAGATAAAACTAAGATTAGGACACAAAACTTTGCACTTCTCTCTTCTTCTTTTAAATACATATGACTTCAGGGTTTTATTTCAGTTAATATTGCTTTCTGAGCAATAATTGTAGAAGATTTATAGGGTAATAATAAATGTAAGCAGAGTAGTAAATCATTATTTAGCAAAATTTCCTCATCAATGGTTAAATGGTAAAACAACAAGAACAAAAATAAAAGGCTTTTGCACCCTTGGACTTTTGGAAATTTCAGGTGGAATCATCAAGTCAGAAGAATGGTAAATCAGGGTACATCAAGAACATAAGTTGGATTTCTGTGTTAAAGTCTGTTCCCAATTAGGCTATTACTGCAGTAGGAAGGAGAGTCATGACCAGGACTCCTTTCTTTCCAAACATGTTTTTGTGACAGAAAATAGAAAAGACCTTTCACAGCACTATTAAGATGGCAATATACCTCTTGATGACCCAAAAATATGCTATTTAATACAGTTAAATGGATACTTAAGACTGCAAAAAATAAAAAATTCCATTTTCATTTTGATAAACACGTATTGAAACAGATGTATTTAAAAGAAAAAAAAAAGTACTAACTCAGATTAGTCTAAATTTAGAAGTTAAAATATAGATGTGTTTATCTAAATTGTGGCTCATTTCATAATCAATGCAGAAAAGTTAATTCATCATTTGCTCTTCTTTTCAGCTTCAGAATTTACGTTGTTTTACTAGAGACTCAGCTAGGTTCAGATTTTTACAATACAGATATCTGCAGTTGGCCAAACTGATTCTGCTCTAAGGGAATTTCTATAACAATACCACAGGTAGAAGGAACAATCCTGGCCCTTTGTCACTTTCCATCCATGTTCCATACAGTTGTGCTTGTGAGTTTGTCCTATGCCAGAAACCAGACCAGACTCTGTTTTATTTAGCAGCAGATAATCTACAAAAACGTTTAGAGTGTTGAATGGTTATTTCTAAAACATGTATCTAAAGCAGCAAACATACAGGGGGCAAGACAACTGACATAAGAAAGCGTGAAGCTAACTGGCTTTCTGCTTAAACAGGTATTTTCTTTGGCAGCTAACCCAAAAGTACTGAATTATCTCAATTGCATTACTTGTAGTGGCAGACAAAATGGGAAACCTTAAGGAGTGAGAGAAAGGACCAGCTGTATTCTGAGTGCTGCAAAAAGATAAGGTATTTTACAGCTTTGTCACAGCACTTGAACACAGCTGCTGAACACAAGATGTCATTTTCAAGGAGACAAGTAAAAGTTGACATGGTTATAAAGTTTAAAACCACACAGAAACTCCATTTCCTTTAAACTGTCAGCAGTCACCTAAGTGTTTCTATGCTACTAATGAATTGCTGACCTTCTGCCAAGGCAGCTTCCCATGGTTACAGCCAGAATCATAAGATAAAGATCCCAGGTTTATTGCAAATTTCAGGGGAGACACCCAAGACCCGTGTTGCACTCTAACAAGCTTAATTTTGTGAGAAGTGTTCTGAGAAGGGGAGCAATCTAACTGGATTTACATAACAGAAAGCAGAAAGGAGGAATGAAATGAATCATTTGAGCAGGACTAGCTGATAGGGATTCTGGAAATAACATCAGCAGGGATTTGCAGCCTTCTAGCTAACACTGCAATTTCTCAACAGGCACGCAGTGCGTGGTGCTAGGAGCCAGTAGCCTTCCAGGCCAGTCTCATTCAACAAGCAGGCCTGCTCCTGCTGTAAGAAAATCTTCGAAAAAATATACACACAAAAAACCCCAAACCAAACCAAACCTGAAGAATGAAAAATCACCACTCGCAAGAAAAACTTGGAGGGAAAAGAGAAAAAAAAACAACCCACAACGGGATCCAGATAAACTCATGTAGGCTGAAATTAAAGAAAAGAATCAGATTGTAATACATAGAAAAAAGAAAATTTCAAAACAATGGATTTGCTTCAGAGCTGGTGCATGTACAAATATCAATCTAAAGATGGTCATCCACTAAGTAATTAATTTTTAACACAGGCATATTTGGCCTATAAATATTGAATACTATATATATAATGTGTTTTAGACAACAGATTTTATAAAATAATATATATTATACATACTATTATATGTAATATATATATTACAATCTTAGCTATATTATGTGTATTACCCATATGCACTAAACCCCTCACTTTTATTTCAGTATTTTTAAACAAGTCAATTTCATTATGATATTTAAAATCTCCGTGCTATGAGTTCTGATTGTTTCCTTTGAAGCTCTTGGCACCTACTGATTTCAGAATTAAAGGTACTATAAAGGGAATGGAAGTGTCAACCATGTTAAAATTACATTAAGCAAGAAGGAAAAGATTATTTTAGGGAAAGCCTAGCTGTCATAAAATGAGACATGCATAGTTTTAAAGGATCATATGCAACCCTGGAAGATAACCACTGTTCTGGATTAACTTTGGAACCAGCTGACATTTCTGAAGTTCAGAAATTATAAGTTTTAGGTATCACTTATGGGCCCAGATAAAAAGAAAAAGTATGAAATACAGATGTAAATAATTGTACATAGGCAACTCAGTTCAGGTCTCTGGAAAATCCTTATTCCACCAGGATGCTCAGAGCTTACAGCAGGCATTAGCAGAGTCAGTGTACACTAGAATTTGGACTGATCAGAGCTTAGACATAAGGAAGTAAAGAATTTATTTCAGCTTCTGATAGTAATAGGCCAAATACACTGAGAATGAAAACAAATTAAATTCCGATAATGATCCATTAGTGGGCGCAATCCTTAACAGTTTCATATTTAAGTGATTTAATGTTATTATACTAAAAATGCCTGAGTAACTACGTAAAATAAATAAAACAGCAATTATGCCAATATGACACCTATTACATATTATAAATACTATCAAATACCCATAACTCATCTTCTGGGAGAGAAAATTATTATCTTAACAGTAGGGGGCAATTGCTGAACTTCCCACACAGTGTCTTCAAACCGCTTGCTTGGACAATTTTTTTATAATAATGTGATCATATTAGAAAACATTCATGAGGTTCTGTAATGACAATGCTGCTACTGCTTATTGATCATTAACAAGATTCTAACAGTTTGACAGAAATGAATTTAATTCATGGCTTAAATTATCGGCCTTCCAAGCATTCCTCCACTCAAACCTCCCAGAGCTAGAGGTGACAAGAGAAACTTCAGGAGAATTTTGTCCTTACAGAACACACTGTTCTAAAAACTTGAAGTGTATGTTGTGATCTTAGGTGATTTTAGGATAATTTTAGTTTGACAACATTTAGGAAATTAAATTGAGGCAATATGAAAACTTTTTCACAGAAATATTTTAATATTGCTTCTCTTTTTGAGACTCCCCTTTTGAAATAAATTCCACTTAGATATTTTTTGATGGCATGTAGATCAAAAGGGAAACTTAAATCAGAAATAAGATGAATTGAACTGCACACTTTTGAAGAAAAAAATTTTCCTTTGGAAAATTAAGAAAGGTGTTGTATGACAAATGGGTTTAAACTAGAAAAAAGCATTTGGCACGAATTTAATTTCTATCTCCCACAGAAATCCCCTTGTGAGCTTTTCTTAACAGGAACGTTCTCTGTAAAATTATTTTCTTCCCATTGTGTGCACCTTTCTCTTATTTCTCTGCCTGAGACTTTCAAAGCCTGTCCCCATGACCTGATTATCTTTCTCATCTCCTCTCGAGAGGAGAGAAAACTGCCAAACAAGGACTCTTTTTCTTGCTTATAACCCTCACCCTAACAAGCCTGGAACAAACACACAGACCAGCCCTGCCCAGCTGACCCTTCCCTCCCCATCCATGAAGAGAAGGTTCCCATCCCAAAGGAAAGTTTGGAGCCTTGAGGGTACAGCCATGCACCAACTCATCTCCTGTGACTGCAAAGATCACTGGGCTTCTCTGGAGACTCTTTGCTCAATTTCAATAAAGCCAGTGAAGTATTAAGTGACCTGAGCTACTTTAGTGCTGAATTAAATTAGCTCTGCATTACAATAGAACGCTTATAGCTGTATCTGTGATGCCCAAATTAATTTTAAATGAATTCATTTTTATTGGTGCAGTCACACTGGAGAGAGCTGAGGAGCTGAGATGGACATGACACTCAGAAAAATAAATAATTTCCATTAAAAATTAAGTACAGTTAGTGCATTGTGTTTTCAAGCTATTTTTCCATTTCTGTAGATTTTTGCAAATCCACATCACTCAGATACACAAATATTTGAAGCAGAACAAGAGCCTTACCATTCACAAATCCTTAACAATGGTTTGACCTGCCCTTTTTTTTTTCACTTCTTCTTTTATGTAACTTCCAAGAGTTATTTTAAATTATCTTTTCACAGGTTAGTAGATCTCCTTCTACAACAGCTATCTTATTTAATACAAAGTTCAGACAATACCTTCGAAAACAAAATCCAGTTTTTCTGACGTGTCAAGCAGGCAAACATTTCCACATTAAGATGCCACTCTGGAGCAGCTGCTGAAGAGAAAAGTGTTATGATGAGTATTTCAGAAGGATTATACCACCTCCACTGTGTGTAACTTCTTAAATGCTGTATTTCAGAGCTGAATGACACACGCAATTATTTTTCTTTTGTCTCCTCAGCATACATTTATACTAAATTTTATTTCAAAGTCAGTGTATCCTTGAGAAGTAGAGGTTCATACATATAAGCACTGAGTCCCTGTGAATCATTTGAGAAACTTCTCCTTTGCTATGCCAATGTGGTTTCCAAACACTGCAGGAATTGTGTTCTGGAGTTCCCCTGCAAGGACTTTAAGTGCACACTTCAAGTGAAAAAGCTGTGCCATGTGTCTGAAATTGTTACTGTTCTGTCCCTGTGTCTGAAATTGTTATTTTTCTGTCTCAGGTATAGCTTCACTCATAATTCACAGTTAAATCTGTATTGTTCAGGTGATAAGGATCTAACATACAATGATGCTGTTTCTTCCTTTTCAGTGCATCCTTCACAGGCAAAACTAAAAAAAAATGTCTTCCAACTCTGTGTTCTAAGTTTCTCCAATTTTGTCAATTCAGAGCATGATAACTTTGACAACGTACAAATTGGAAGAGGGTAGTTTTAATCTATTAAAACATGTTGGTGTGAATGCTGTATAGTTATAAATAACCTTGATTTTTAAATGCTAACTTGAAAAAATAGAGTAATTTTTTTTTTCAGATTTGAAAAGGATTATTTTAACAACACTGAAAAGTTTTCAATTTTAAATGGCAAATTGTTTAAAAATTATCCTTCTTTGTGGATGTTGCTTAATTTAGTTAAAATTCACAATGAAAAGATTTTGATAGAAATTCATAAAAATAAATATAATATTCTAGTGCTGTCATATTATAATTAAATAAGTAGAAGGTTGCATAAATTGCAGAGATAAAGTGAATAAATAGTTTTTAATCTCATTTTCTAAGAACAGCACTTCCAAAGGGATGGCTGTTCTAAATGTTACATTGGCTGTGATTCAGAAGTCTGATTTGTGGTAAGTTATCCAACCTGTTTTGATCTTACATGTGTTTTCATGCAGATGTAATTACCAGACTGGACAACTGATGGACGCCTCAAAACAGAAAACACAGGAAATTACCTGAGCTACTTTTGCAAATATTAAGAAGAAAACTTTTTTCCAGTTCTTATGAAATAATCTAGCAGTAGGCCCAGCAATTTTTCCCCATTTTCTTGTCATGTACTCTCTTACAACCTTTAAATTAAACCTGTAAACTTATTTTTGCTAAACTGCTGCTGTGCAAATTCCTCAACAAGAACAGTAGAATTGTCAGCTTCTAACTTCTTTCTTTTACTGACTTATAATTAATTGGTCCATAAACATTAAAAGTGAGCAATTCATCCAAGCCAAGATATTATCCCTGTTCCAGCCTGCAATTTGCTATCTAGGAAAGAAATTGAGAAAAAAAAATCTTGGCTTTTTTTTACTATTATTATTATTATTATTCCATTATTCAAAGACATGATCCCCTTTAAAGAGAAATCAATTATTCTGGAGCTACATTTTGATGGTTTTCTTGATTCTAGACTCACAAAACCTTTTTATCTCTCTATGTGGCCACATTCTCAGTCACAAAAGGTTAAATATTACCTTGTTTATTTTTCATGGATGGAGAAAACTATTAGATTTTCCAGGCAGTACAACTGTTACCTGTAATTAAGATCCTTCCTTGTGGCTGCAGACATGAAAAAATGCTAATAGTGAAGAAAAATACATCAGACAGTTCCAGTTCTAAGAGTCCAGTCTTGAAAGTTGTTGAATTTCTCACAACACATATTCACTTTCAAAGACTTCCTGTAAAGTTCTAACCTGTATCCTCTGTGGTGAAGAGATTAAACACTGCCTTCAAAGGGAAATGAGAGTCTACGGTTAAATAAAACAAAGTGGAACTAAGAAGCACTTTGCAAGACTAAAACCAAACAAAAAATACTTTGAAACAAATACTTCCGTTATTATTTGTTGTCTCCCTCAGATAAGAAAGGCTTGGGTATTTGGGTCTGTTGTAAACCTGTTTCCTTGTCTCAGTGTGGCACAGCCCATTACATTTGGAATGGAGTTGGAATATGCGGGGTTTTTTTCTTTATTTTATAAGTAAATGGGACAGCAGTAAAATGAAACAAGTAATTTCATTATTTTTAGAGTGGGTTAGTATCACTGTAACCTTACACTTCTGCAAATACTCCCTTAAGCATTCTTTCACTGGTTTCTCATAAAAATTAACACACCTTAATCAGCCAGTGCTACATATTTGCCACTCTTTCTTCTAGACAGAGACGGAGAATTCTTTGTACTAGAATTTCAAAAATGCTTGGGGATTAAAAGCACTGAACAGCACAAATATATCACTTTTATAATGCCTCTTGCTATTTTCACACTGTCTTTCAATATCCACTTATCTTCAACCAGATCTTTAGGGAAGAGGGTTTCTTGATTTTGCTTTGGGTACCCACTCTGTACATCAGTTATCAGCAAGAGAAACTATTAACTGTAATTATTCTGTTTTGTTGTCCTCTACAATAATAGTCCACACAGTAGTAGTAATTAGCATGCAGCCATAAAAAAAGATAGGTTTTCCAATGAAAATTTCCAGTAGTTGGAACCTTTGAGTGGCACTAAAATCGTAAGGATAATTCTACTTCACAAGATCATTGTTAAAAACAAAATTAACAGGATGGATGGATCAAAGCAGGAGTTCAAATATCACTGACTGACACTTGGATTTTTTTTTTCCCCAAACCTCTCCAAGTGTGAAGTAGGCTAAATCAAAGGCTCAAATTCCCAAAGGATGCCACAAAAGACACTGAATTTCATTTGGACTCATTATGTGGAATCTTTGCTATTTGTGATTTACCTCAGCTGTCAATAGCATCAAACATATTATTCACTTACTTTTAGAGTTTGTTACTTACATCTTAAACAAAAAAAAAACCAAACCAAACCCTAAATCAACCAATCAACTAACCAAAACACAACACAACAAAACAAAATAAAACAAAACAAAACAAAATCACCAACAAAAAATAGCAAAAAACCCAAGCCAAACAAAAAAACAAACACACAAAAAAACCCGAAAAAAAACAAATTAAACAAACCAACAAATCAAAGCAATTAAGCAAACTAAAAAACCCACAATAAGCAAACACTTTAATTGATATTCACTAAACCAAAACTGTATAACATGGTTTGTAAGATAAACATTCTCAATATTTTCCAATTATAAGAATTAGGAAATAAACCTTTTCTTGTTTGCTAACTTTAATTTTTAGATTTCATATTAGTCTGTATTCTTTTAATTTTTGTTTCACCATTAATATACTAAATTTAAGAAATTGAATTTTGAACCATATTTGATTCAGAATCTCTCACTTCTCCAAAAATTTGGAAGTGATTTGGGATACTTAAATAAATATTTATTAATAAAAATGTATTTGGGGAGGACAGTGCCCACATCATTTCTGTGGGAAGAGGGTTGTGATATTCCTTATCGCATCTCAGATCTTTTTATCACATCTTAGATTTTTACTATTTCTGTCATCAGCTATAAAAATGTTTTTCACATGAGGTCACAGGTGGAACTAGAGCGTCTGAGATTGCAACAGTCATCTAACAATACAGCTAATGTTTTCAGGACAAATACAAAATAAATACTACCACGTGTCCTTTAATCATCATCCTCATGTACCAAGCCACTATTGAGCTGATGGAAGTGAATGGGATAAATGCATTTAAGACAAGAATAGGCACATTTATGAAAAATGTGTTCATCATTTTTAAAAATGGTACAGATGCAATTTTCTTCTCAAGAAATTCTTTAACCCTCTATGATAGAAAAAGATCAGAATTTTTTTTCTCCCATTTGATTATCTTCTTTCTCTGAGATGGAAAACATGTCCTGAACCAGAGTCTTGAATTTCATTGACCAGCTATTTCCTCATATTCTTAAGCTTTTCAATTTTTTTCTTAGACTTTTCTGTAAGACTCGGGCAGCGAGACAAGAGGGAAAATAAATATTCAGCACTACAATTCACATCTTTAACTTTAGTAAAAACACATCTATGGGGAAACTTGCTTCTTATGATATGTGTCATTTTTACTAAGAACTGTCTCTATTTATACAGAGCAGAAGGCTACTTCAGTCCTCTCAGAAAATATTTATGTTTGTTTGCTTTTTTAAAAAAATGAAAGTTCCTCTAGGTCTAGGCTTATTTTGTTTATTTAGGATGTCGTTTCAATTGATTGCTATGTCTTATGTACCCCTTCTTAATTCCTTAAAGCAGGAATAGGAGACGTGTTCTCAGTCTTGTCAGTAGCATTTACAAGCCAATTAGCACAAGGAAAAGAAGGAATGATATGGCATATTCCTGTACAGCTCTTTTTAGTTTTATCTACATAGCATCTTTATTTCTGTCAAATTAAGCTCATCTGGAATTATGCTATATTGAAGACAATAAATGGAAATCACAGACATTGCAAAAGGGAAGTGTGAACTTCATTACTACATCTTGAAAATATTGAAGCATAAAAAGAAAAGAAAATTGACACTAATTGAAAAAATAGGCCAATCACCATGCTTTTGGTTATGTTCCGTTTATTTTAGCTGTGTTGGAGGAATCTCATTATCCAAAATATATGAAAAAATTAACAAGTAAATTTGCCCAAGTCTTCTAAGAAATTTTTCTACAAATTAAAACACTTTGTGTTGGTTAGCTTTGGCTTTATGGATAGAATTTTTCCAGTGCAGAGTGAACTGGAAATCTAAATGCAAATCTAAGACAACGATTCTAACCTTGTTATTTTATGTCTTTCCATACCATTAAAACCTACTAGTCTAAAAATTTCTTCCAAAATCTGATTATTTATTTCCTACTCAAGTGGTAGAGTTTTTAATTCTTACACAGGTTTTCTCAAATTCAAACTGGTCCATGTCAAACTAAATATTAGCATATATTACACAACTTTCTTATTTTCGACTTTCACATTTAGTCCTTTTGACACACATCAGTATGGAAGACTTTAAGTCTTTTTATTTTGTTGATTTAGAAAAGATTGTTTAAAGTAGCACAGAAGTAACACTTCCCTTCTATGACTTTTAATACGTTCTGCAACATACAAGCCATTCATTGATTAATTAAGTGGTTCCATTTCGTAAAGGAAAGCTCATTCTCATTCAGAGAATATTTTTACTGCATTCTCCTTAAGTTCCGCAAAACAAATATTACATATTTATAGAGGTTGAATGCTTATAACTATTTTACTTGACTAAACATCTTGGTATTTATAATTTTACATATAAATTATGATTATATCTTTATCCAGTTTCTTGTTTGTTATTCAATTAATTAAAGATCCGTGCCCTGCTTTCAACACAAAGCTGTAACAAACATTCTCATTATTTACAGACCTGATACAAGCTGCACAACTGTTCAACACACTTTGTAATTATTGAATGTTTTCCACAGGTCAATTTGTATTTATTTCGTACTTTTGTGGTAATGGATTTAGAATCCTGAAACATGAGAGACTTGCATGCTATATTGACAACTATTATTACAATTCAGAAACCAAATAAATTGTCAATATTTTGGGTCACCTTATGGGTGTATTTCAATGTGTACATCTGGTTTTGACTTACATTCTTGCATTGGATTGGAGTTTCACGCTTGGTTGTTTTGTTTTTGGGGTTTTTTTTCTCTAATTAACTATGTATTTTGAACAATGTCCTTTTCTTCACTTGACTTTTAAAGAAAATTTGGAAAATATTTCAACATTTGTCACTATTAGCACCTACACATGTCATGAGGTGATTCTATCTTTTGAAAGAAATCCCTATTGTTAATAATTCAACATCTCATTGTATCTTCATACACAATGATAATACTTTTATATATCTGTTCTGTCATGTATAATGTCAAAAACTTATGCTAATATAATTTCTCTTGCCTGCCAAAAATATAACAATGCGCTTGAAAAAGATAAGATATCAGAACTAATGTCCAAATTTATTCTAACCATGTTAAGGGCTGTTTATAAAACACAATAATGACAAATTCATGTGATAGAAGAATATTATAAATCACTTTAGAAAGTTATTTTACAAATGAAAACATTCATCTCTCAAAACAGAGAAGATGAAAAAATATCATTCACGAGAGATGTCCTTTTAGAAGACAAAGGACCAAACCTCAGTAAATCTTAGAGACTTGCAAACATCCAAAAATCTGAGAATTATATTTTTAGACATCCCAGTATATACCAAAAAGTATTGTGTGCAAACTTTCATGCAAATACTCTCAAGTTTTGTAGATGGAAATACAGATTTTTAACTACAACTGCATGTTTGTTCTAATTATTTGCTACTTGGCATATAAACATAAAAGTTGGCCAGTAAAATAATACTCAACAATGCCTCAAATCCACACGAAAATTTCACGAAACATTAGAGCAGATTTGTCGACCAATTTATCTCTATAATTGCTAATACAGTGACAATAAATGCAGTTCAAAGAACAACAAAGAAATGTCATGTCATAAATTGAAAGCTTCAGGAATCTGTTGAGTGTTGCTATGAGTTATTCTATTTTTATTTCTTACCATTTCAAGATAGCAGTCTCTTAGGACCCCTTTTCCATGATTACTCTGCTTATTCTCCCAAATGAAGGGAATATTAGACATGGTGGAAGCCAATGTTGAAGAGGCCAGTACTTTCTCACAGCAACAATATTTCATCTCAAATCTTATCCAGCTCACAAACCCATATGAACAAACCCTTAGTGACTTGAACACAAGTACCATTTAGCTCAGCATTTGGTATGTCACAATTAAGCAATTAACCTTTTATGTTTTACCTTTCTTCAGGAAGAATTCCATCCAGTCTGTGGTTAGAGTTTTAGGAGTGCAATAGGAAGAGTAACCAGGTGACTCAAACCTACCTGGATATAGTCGAAGTTAAGATCTGGAATTTGTTCTTGACATTCAGCCAGGCTGGGCGGTTTCATCTACTAATTTCAGTTATCTGGTTTGAAATATTTTGGTTGAAGAGAATAAAATTGAATACCCAAAAGCTAACGTCCATAGTTTATTCAACATATTTACGCCTAAAATCAGCAAACATGAAAGCTGGACATATTATTCCATGTCTTCATGTTATGGGCCAATGGGTTTAGCATTACCTTGTGAGCTTTGGTTCTGATTCTTACTCTGCCCTGACAATTTCCACATCTGTGATGTTCATTTGATTACGTGGCTGAGTAAGTGTTGTCCTGCAACAGAGGACAAACCCTTCTTGCTGTGCTTAGTGCTTATTCCTACCTGTGAGTGCTTTACATGGCCAGGATTTAAATAGCAAAATACAAATCTGTTCAGCCTTTGCCAAGAGCTATTTTTAGCTTTCCTCCGCTCTCAATTTCGTACTGGGTGCATGTGACTGGAATTTAGCCAAAGTATGATTTATGTTGCAAATAGCAAGTGTGATTTAGGAATGAGGACCCCATTATTGCATTATCAGTGATGGGCTCTACAGTCATATAAATCTCACCACAAGAGCAACAGAAGACATAATGGGAATATGGTTGCCCTAACTATTATGCCATTAAAATATAGGAGAGGAGGATGTCTAGTGAAGAGGTATTTCCTTTTGTGGAAATACCATGAATCAAATCCATCCTTTACAGGAAAAAAAAACAAAGTCTCACCAGCCAGATCATATTTTTAATTAGATGGGACTAGAATTTTAATAATCAAATTATCTTAGAGATCTGTCCTGGCAGTTGTACCATGAAATTGAGTTACGTAGATGTTAATAAAATCTACCTAGATGTTAATAAAATCTACCTGGGTGGGACTTGAACTTTTGGTGAGGTAGTCCAAGAGACCTGGCACTATTGAAGGGTGCAACAAACTTCTCAGCTTGAGGGGTGGGAATAACTTTATTATCTAGCACAAAAATTAACCAAAAATATCTTTGGCATTTCTTTCATGTATCAACAGCTGCAACAGTGACTTTTTTTTTAATTAGAATGTAAAAATTGTTTACTAATGCCCACCTGCAAATTTTCTCAAAGTTAGCCTGTCCCTTCTTCTGCCACAGGAGAAAAATCTTTCACTCTTTTCCCTTTTGTCTTTTCTCTACAGCAGAAAAAATTAATTCAGTAACAGAATGTACCTCCCTCTCCTTTCAGTGCTTCTCTAATATCAACAGCAGAGATTTCACATACACAGCTCGGTAATTTTCACTTTTGGCACTGTGAAAATGAGACAGCTCTATACCCTGCTGCTGATTTATACAGCAAGCACTACACATTCCCTCAACACAGATTAAAGGGTGTGCAAGCCTCTTTGATGGGCAAGTTCAAAAGAAAAATAAGCTTAATATATCTTCTTCACCTGATAAACTAGTATACTTACTCAGGCTAAATGGTTTAAATATGCAGATTTGTCTGAAGCTTCAAACTTGAAAAGAAGCCATGCTCAGCCAAGTTATGAGAGTATAAACAGGGTTTATATAGCGTATTTTCCAACATGTTAGGCAGTTGTGAACTCATGAATCATCGTTGGTGCTATACAGCTAATTAGCAACCAGCAGGAGTTGAAAATCAGGAAGGTCCTTGTGTCATTTCTCAAGCAAACATGTAAATAAAACCGACAAATCTTTTAGATCTCTTTAGGTAACACTGAACTGTGCATAAACCAGACACTTGTCTGTTTCTTTGTTTTTCCTGCTTTCAGCACTCTTTGAGGTACAGGTCCTAAGCAAACACTTTAGAAGCTAATTTGATTTATTTTATTGTTATTAAATACGACATTACACAATTTATTTAGGCAGCAGTGAAATTAATGTGAAGGATATCTGTATATTTTCACTAGACACCTAAAATCTGTCAGCACCTCCACAAATTAATAAATTAACATCATTTGGAGTATTCCCAGATTATGGTCATTGTGAAGTTTCTTATCCAGGTGATCACAAACTCTATTTCCAAAGGGTAGTCCTTACAATTACAGTACAATGCAGAGATTATGTCAAGGTGATAATTGTTGATCATTAGGAACAGAGAATCACAGTTATTTAGGTTGGAAGGAACGCTAAGCACTTTCCTATTGTCTCAATTAATATACAGGCCAAGAGGTGGACAGGAGAGTGCGCAGAATATTTCCGTGGAACTCCTTTTGGTGACCAACAAAACTTACAGAAATATTTAATTTGCTGTAGCTTGGCTCTAGGAATGGAGTTTCCCAGTTTCATGCTATTTTGGTTTGAGCCTGGCC
>WBMZ01006747.1:0-19045 GCA_013400975.1 Atrichornis clamosus
CACATCATCTGAAAGCAATACATGAATGCTCACTGAAGATTCACCATGTATATGGGATAATCCAGCTCAAAAAACCCGCAAACTGAAGAACCACAACACTACCTCAGTGTAAATATTTATTCCCAACTTAAATTCAAACCAGCCATTCTTCTGCAAGTGAGATGAATTCATCAGTGCTACTCATGCCTTAACCAAATTAAGAGCAGTCTGGAATAGCTTGAAAGTGAGGTCCCATCTGGACTCACAGAGGTCACACGACTGGAAACTCCTCAAAAGATGAGAGAGAAGGAGGAGGTAGAAACTTCCCGTGAAGTATCAAATATGTCTCTAATCAAAACAGGGGACTATTCCAAACCTGAGCAGATGGCATCCCTAAGATTATCACCAGTAGCTGTCAATGCAATTATTATACATTGAAATTGCACAGCTAATGTACTGTATGATTTAACTGGATTGAAGAAGATTAGCAGAGGGAACATTATGAAAACATTTGCAGCTTATACATTCCTAATAAGTATGGAGCCACCACACAAAATCTGCAATACAAAAATAGATTTAAATTTTTTCTTGAAGGCTGGACTAAACCATGCTTTGTACACTTCACCATCTCCCAGTTCAGTTTTGCTCAGGTCAACCTGGTCAACCTGGGTCAACCAAGTCTTCTGCAGTGCTTAATTTTAAAAGATTTAAGGGTTTTGTCAGAGAAAACACTGTATCAGCTATTTCAACACTTGTTCTAATATATACAGAGCAAGGAGACAGAAGATTTTTTAAATCTGAAAAAATTAACCTTTAAAACAATGAGGAAATTCCAAATAGATGTATTTTTATATATGTTTGCAGCATTGCTTTGTCTTGAGAGACAAAAAAAAATAGGGATTTTCAGCAGAAGTACAAAGGAATCATTTTGTAAGAATGAAAAAAAAAAAGCATATGGTTTCCTTTGCAGTCTTATGTTTCCTTCTAAATTATTCTTCACATGTATGAAGTAGTGTTACCTATTTTTCTGGTCTTCTACATTTGAAAGCGGAAAAAAATGCAACAGAAAATGTGTATTTCAGTTTTAGGGACCACATTTACAGCTAATCTGCTACAGCAACACAACAATGACATAAGTACCCCTAATTCACACTGCCTGAAGACCATATTTTTTATGTCTTTAGAAACACACAGGAAGATATTTTTAGATGAACCTTTCTTGTTAACATTCTCTGCATAATTTATATGTCCTTATTCTCTCTGGGGTGGAGCAGCTATCTGAACCAGGGGAGCAGAGGCAAACAGGATCACTCAGCAGCCTGTGCAGAGAGCCAGGGTCAGGCAGTCTGCCTGGTGTCAGGATGGGGAACAACACTGCACTTAATGCTGGGAAAACCTCTGGGCCACTTGAGAAAAATTTCCAATTTACACATCCAGGTTCCTTTTGTGTCCTAAAGAGATGGTCTGGCAGTTTTAGATTATAAGAAGGATGAGTTTAGTGGTACTTCTGCTGCATGTGTGGCTGACATTCAAGCAGATTTTTGGGGCAATTACATTTCTTATGAATTCTTTGGTTAATAGTCCGACAGTTCTTGTTTTACATGTAACAAGGGTATTGATTACCCCACTGTTTCTCAGTGTAACTGGGACAGCTCTGTAAATATTGTGGTTCATCTAAAACTCAATACATTAACAGCTCTAGGCCACTAGAAGTTTTCCACAAGTCACAGTGGCAGTACCAGTCTTCCATTTCTTCAATTTCTTACAGAAAATTAAAGATAAATCATTGTTACTGTATGTAAGAAATTCTTGTTAACAACACAGGTTTTCAGTCATCTATCATTAACCTCCCACTGTGTATAAGGACCTGCTACTCCAGTACCATGTGGTCTCAGGGTCTGTGCTCCAGGACCGATTATGTTCCTTTATTCCCCTCTGACCAAGCTGCACAACAGGTAATGGAGATCCAGCTTAATTACAATTGGTATTAAGGTACTGTGTTGTGCAGTGTTCCAATAATCTATATATTTTGGAATTCTTTGGGTTTTTTAAGTGTTATTTCCAATTTTTCAAACCAAAAGGAATGACACAAGGTTCCAAGGAACAGTCGCTGACATCTACCCTGCAAGTCTCCTTGCTGCACACGCCTCCCTGCATGGGTACATATGAGTATGCAGGGGCAGCACGAGCATGCTGGGAACATTTGATACCACATGCTCTATTTACAGCCCCATTGATCAAGCAAAACATTGTACAGCCTTACTTAAAGGCATTAGCTCACAGTCTGCATTAAACTCAAATGCCAGTAAACAGGGAAGGTTCATCTATGGCAATTTTCAAATTGAGATGCTTCTTACAATGCCAGTGAACTATACATGATCATCAAAAAAACAATTTCTCTCAAAGTGCTGTATGCAAAAATCACAGTGTATGTTGATGTTTTATTTAAAGTGGAATTAAATATGAAACTGGACAAAATTCAGTATTCTAAAAATAACTCCTTTAGTTTCTAGGGACACCTAAGACCAGTCTTCCACTTTGATATCATGTACTACCAACTTCAAAATAGATACTTAAAATCTGCAACTAACCCCGTGTTATGCTAAGTGACCAAAGCTGTTTCACTGTTCACAGATGTCTATGTTTTTATTGCTAATAGAACTAACATTCAGGTCTCATAGCAGTCTAAAAACAGCAGCATGTTAATTTTCAAATACATTTTTCCTTTGATCATTAAACAGTCAAAGTGAGGCAGTTTTACCAGTGAAAACCAGAACTAGCAGGAAAGGAAGGAACATTCAGAATATATTTCCATTCACTCCTTTAAGAGTTGAAGCTGATAGCTTTGAGAGCTATCTCGTCTTTCAACAAATTCAGCGTGGTCCCCTACCTGCACCACAGCTCTGCCAGCCTTGAGCAGCTGGAGACCATCTGCTCACAGATAACCTGAACAGCCTATTTGTTAGCTTTGGTTTGTGCTTGTCTAAATTTATGTATCTAAATTTAAGTCAGAACAGAGGTGGATTTAGGCAGGAACCACATGATCCTGAAGGCCAGCCAGTAAGGGTAAACACTGAATAGTTGCACACACCTGAAACTGTAATCCTGAAAATTCACTGCCCAAAGCTGTGCACCGTTGCCTTGCACATAAGAACAGGACTGAAAACTGGCATGAATGTAGCATTTTGCTTTTCTCCTTCAGCTCTGCTTTCCTCTCTTATCCCCAAAAAGTCCACACAAATCTTGCCAGTCCTGTCATTTGCCATAAAAATAGCTTGTGCCATGTTTTCATGAAGAAACAAAACTCCACAAACCTGCAGTCACAGCTCGCAGTGCAGCAGATATGGGTGATGGGTTGAACTCCCAGTGAAAGTTCTGGACTATTTATATAGTAAACGTGTATGTCACTGATAATGATTTAATGGCATATGGATTCACAGCAATTATTTTCAGATTTCACCAAAGCATTAGGAAGATCACTTAAAGTGCTCTTTGGCAAGGGAGTGGAGGGACTACTTCTGCCAGTCACTTCTGAGCTTGGGTTCAGACAGCTCTGCCCAAGAGTTAGTTCCCCCAGTGCTGTGACAACCCTCCTCAGACATCAGGTTTGGCGCACTCCTGAATGGACAAGGCCAAGCAAACATGCAGAAGTCAGAACCGGAAATCTCTAATGCCAAGTTTTTAATTATTTCCGTTATTTTAAAATAAGACAACCCCGTTTCAAATTACTGCAGAAGAAAAGGCATAATGTAAAAAGGATTCCACTCCCTTCATGTGACCTTTACCAATATACCACAAAACAACTCTTACTTCAGAGAAACAGCAACATAAAATAGACTGAATTAAGGCTGAGGACAATTGGACTGCTAGCAGAATTCTTCCCAAAAGTTATTAGGTTTTCCTACCCCACCTCCTAGCACACACACACAGACACACACACACACTTCTTAAAGTACTATATAGTAAATTGAAAAAGTAAAAGAGGAGTCTAATGATAAGAAAAAACACAGTAAGTTTGGGTGTTTTCTTTTAAATTCTAGTTTTTGAAAAAATGGGGCTGTTCCTTCATGGAATACATTATATTTCAGAAACTTGTTACACAACTGCAATAACTGTCATGTTTTCCCTTTCTTTTCTGTATTTGATTTTATACCAAAAAGAGGTTGTTCAAGTTTCACAACTCTAAATCATGCTGGGAAAGAAGCTGGTGACTGCACAAAAGCGAGGAGAGACAAGAGCCCTGTGCCTGGGACTGGGAATGGTTGCGTGCTCCATGATGATGTACTTTTTTATTGGGATCACCATTGTACCATTCTACACTAAGAGGTAATAAGAGCCACTTGTTTATGAAACAGAGCTATTCTTTTTCCTCTTATCAAATACAATTATTAAAACAGTGATAAAATACACGTAAGTACATCACACAATAAACAAAGTGCTTTCAAAGAGCTCCTAAGGATTTAAGACAGAAGAAAAGAGAAAAAAAATGTGAGCCAAGAATTCATCAGGCACTTACAAGTGAGCACTAAAAAATTGAAATTATCCTCCTCAGAGCTAAACAAAACAGACTAAATCAAAACTTTTACTGTAAAATAAAAAAACCAGCCATGCTTATCAAAGCTTGACAATGAAAAACCAAGTCTTGCATAAATAAAAACAGTACAAAAAAGCTTTTCCATGTGCAGGAGAGTGTTGTGTTTAACAAA
The DNA here is from genome assembly GCA_013400975.1 of Atrichornis clamosus. Taxonomy (NCBI): domain Eukaryota; kingdom Metazoa; phylum Chordata; class Aves; order Passeriformes; family Menuridae; genus Atrichornis; species Atrichornis clamosus. The sequence goes on from WBMZ01006747.1 coordinate 4,686, forward strand.
ACTTGAGCAACAGAGGTCATAGTAAAATTGTTCACTTGAGAATCTGTATCTTACTTCCAAATCAACCACCATAAGAAACTACCTTCAACAACCAAGTGTACCACAGCAGATGTTGCAGAACACAATGAATGCTGAAGAAGTTACTGATGCCCACACTTTTATTTCATTTTGCAAGTTCTGCCTCCACACACAATATCAATCTGCAAAAAATCAAAGTAACAAGACAAAGAGTGCAGCTCACTTGTTCATATTTCAAGATTTTGATAGAGAAAGCAAGAGCATCCACCTCATTCTTCTCGCTAGAGCACCTTTAATCTCAAAACTATTTGAAAACCATTATCTTTAAAACAGAGTAATTAACATATATTTCTTTTCCTGCCTCCAGATTACATTACAAAAGACAGATGCACATAAAAAGATTCCTTTTGTAAGAACTGGAGTGAGACTGTTTCTTGACTTTTTTTTGCCACCAAAGTGTACTACTGTGAGCAAAAGTTTACTCTGTTACCAATAATAGAAAAGTAACTCTTGAGAAAAAGGGATAAGTAACAGCAAAAATTAATGTTTTCCTAACAAAATCCTGCTATTTATTCATGCGAAAGGCCTATGCAATAAAGAAAAAGAGAAGGGGGAAAAAACATGGGTGCTGATCTGAGTTCTGAGGGTTATTGAATGAAACCAGTCAAAATATTTCTGAGACATCAAGTGTACCACATTCCAAGTATTTACTACCAAACATTAAAATCCACAGCAATTTTTCTTTCTTGAGTAACACTTGAAACCAGGTACAGATGGGGAGGTCAGAATCTAACTGCAAATCACAGAATGCATAAAAACCAGCAGCAACAACAAGAAAAATGCTTTCCTGCACTTACTCGCTATGGCAGCCCTTCTCCAGGTGCAGCCACAGCTTCAGGGTCGGCACAGTTCACCACAGCAGGATGGAGCAGCTGTGAACTCCACCCATGCCACCACACACAGATGCATTTTCACGTGCAGCTCACAAGAGATGTTTCTGATGAGCTTCAAAGTAATACCTTTCATTTTGGTTTTGTAGTGTTTGGACAACAGAAACTGTATGCAAGGTACTCAAAGCCAACATCAGGGACAAAGTTTCCTGCCCAAACAGCGAAGGCTCAGAGGATGAGGAAAACTTTCCTTATCCCTGTCTACAGGTATGGGTTAATCTGACAGCCTCAGGACAGGAGGTAATGCTGTACCAGACTGAAGATACACTGGAAAGAAATCCTAAGGTACTTGTAACACAGATTACATACTCACTCTGCTACTAACACCTTCGAGGAGAAGGGGTGATGGTTTTTAAACCAAGCAGCACAGTAAGGGCAGGAGTTGCTCATCTTTTACATGTTTACACCTGGGCTTAGACCAAGGCAATTTTAAAACGTTCCAGAAATTACACAGTTTTGGATTTTATTTTAAACATTACATCAAATATTAAGTTACAAAAACTTGAATATAAAACATTTATGAACACTTTAAAATATTTAAGTCTCTGAGCTGAAGATCCATCATAACAAATAGTTTATAAGCTGTACCTTGCTCATTTCCTTGTTGAATTATCACATAAAAGACATCAAGTTTAAAACCATCCAAAGTAAGAGCACAAATCCCAATTTTACTTGCGTTTTAGGTGTATAATATGAAGCAGGGAAAAAAGAAGGAGAAAATGGTAACATGATGAACTTTTTAGACAGAAAGAAGAAACAAATCAGTTGAAACAAATCTTCATTTTGAAAGATTATCACACAGACAACTCATTTGTCTTTGTTTTGGTCTGCAACAGTTTCCTGGACTCACGGAGAGGGCAGTGGCACTGTCAGAAGCACCTGCGTAAGGCAGAGATGCTGAGTGTCATGGTAGAGATCCTTTGGTCAGATATTTTAGAGATCTGTTCCCCAGAGGATGACTGCAACCCATGGGTGGGATAGAAATGTGGTGCACAATATTCATTTGGCTTTAGAGCCAAGTCTCTGAAAGATTAGGGAAGGGGAAAATGAAAGGTGTTATCCTTTTGCTCCCACCAGTGTTTCTGCTTGGGAATCAGCAGAGTGCTCAGTATTTTCAGGCTTCCTCCCCCAGAATTAAAAGTGCTCCTATAGGTACCCCACCCCAAGGAAGGTCAGGTTCAGTCCAGTTCCAAACCCATGAGTATTTCAGAGGCCTTATTCCAGCTCAACAACCCTCTTAAACAAAAATTCATATCTTGGATGCCCAAGACTGAAGTGCTTTCAGAATCCAGAACAAACATGTTCAGACTACAAGTGCAAAGAATTTATATAGATCAGAGTTTCACACAGTGCAAACCTAATAGCATAAAATACTTCAGCTGAAGACAATTTTTCTAACTAATGCCTATCTTTATAGTGACTGTCTCAGGGAAAGCTACATGCAATGAAGGAGCAATGCAGAAATTACTGACTGTAGATGATAAAAGAGTATTGTTCACTTCAAGGGGAGGCAATTACTGCAAGTAAAAGTTTTCAGGTCAGGAATCATCTCTGCTTCTGCTTTGGCCAGTTTCCGGTTTAGCACAACCAAACATTATTAGATACACAAAATAATACTGCAGGAAGAAAAAGGTTATGAACAAAAAAAAAAATAAATTACTGCTTCGAAGTATAATATTATTTCCACTGAAGACTACATAACTCTGCATTATTACTACAGGTCAAAATAGTTCTATTTTACAAGGACAAGTAGGAAGCTTCCAATGGCCCGCAGTGAAATAACTTCATTCTCCTGCACACTGACAAGCCAGTGTGAATTTCTGCACAACTAACACTTTCCTGCCGTGGCAGTGGCTAGAAGCAATGTTAGGAACTGGAGCTTGGCATTGTAGTAATGAAGTGACAGTCTCAAAGACTGCAGGGGTTTTTTGAGCACGTGTGTTATTGGTTTCCAACAATGTACCTCCAATCTGTAAATCTGCAGACTGGAGGCATAGACACACAGATGGAAACAGGGAAGCATGGCATGGCAAATGGACATAATGAAACTAAGACAATCTCCAGGGATGCCAAACCACAGAAGATTTTGTCAGTACTAGCAAGATATTTTCAGTCCATCTGACTTAGCTACAAACTTTGTATTAGAGTATTTGTTATAATGAATCACCTTGATTTCTTATTTCAGTGCTCATACGTCCCAGACGAGTTGGAGAACTCTAAAGAAGTTAAAGCACGAATAGAAACAATTGCAAGCAATTTCAAAAAATACCAGACTTTCCCGTGTTATTATGACCCAGGAGGAACACAGACCAATGTCATTTTAAGCAGACTTTATCCCCTGAAAGGCCTCCTCTTTGCTTTCCTCTGGCCTACACTCATGTTTACTGGTGGATGTCTGATTATTGTTTTGGTAAAAATTAGTCAGTATATTTCTGTTCTTTCTGCTTGGCAGTAAAAAACTAGTACCTAGCATAGACTGCTGCAAGATATTAAGATACCTTTGTTGTGTCTCTCTTATAGACATTTTGTGACTCTTAAGACACCACATGTCAATTCAAGGGCAGGCATTCAAAAAAATGTAATGGCAACCACTATGGATAGCAATCCATCACACGAGGACAAAATATAAAACTGATTCCCAGGAATGCCTGAAAATACTTCATAAGCGCACAGACTAAGTTACTATCTATTGTTTCCTTGGGCTTTAGGAGGCACAGCTGCTTTACAAAGCTATAATTCACATTTAGTACTGAACTCTTGTTCCACATTTTAGATGAGGTGCTAATTTTCTGTCTGGTTGAGATCCATGCACATCATCACTGGCAGACACACCCTTTATACCCTTATACACTGATACAGTATGTACTCCTGGCATACTCTTCCTGTCTGTTGAGAAAAACAGCCCTGTTATGGTGCAAAAAGATATTATTTTATCATGGATCTCTCTGCTTTTCAGAAAGGGGAGGAAGAAAGGCCCTCAAAACCAAAATATACATACACAGACTTTACAAAATTTGCACTCTAATCATCTGACACCAATTGTATATAAAGAAGTACATGCATAAAATACAGGCTATGGTAAAGCAGCTTATACTAAAAGTATGTTTTTGTATTTAACTCAGATCTTAACTTTGTCTTATTTGAAACAAGCATGCCACTCAAGGAAGGCTACCTGCCTGCCATTTGTATAGATTATAAAACTGATACAAAAAGGAAATTATTATATAAAGAATATTATTATGAAGTAGTGTCCTGGTTCTGGCCAGGATAGGATTAACTTTTGCAGTAGCCAGGATGGGGCATGGCCAGGACCCAGGTTATTCTACAGCACCTCACCTAATTTTCTGGGAAAGGGGGAAGGGCTCCCTTCTAGTTCGGGTAGCATGGCAGAGGGAATGGTCAGGTATTGTCAGGGGTGAGAACTCGGGTGCAAATCATTCGTTTCTTGTACACTCTTTTCTTAGTATTGTTGCTGTTACTGTTCATTGTCTTATTTCACTGCTGTTTCCAGTAAATTGTTCTTATCTCAACCCATGATCTTTGCTTTTTGTGCCTCCAATTCTCCTCTCCAGACCAGAAAAGTGGCAAGCAAGCAACATGTGGTTTGGAGTGTTTCAGTGGGAACACTAAATTGGGGAATACCACTTTTAAATCACAACAAGTAGAAAATATCTGTGATGTGTTACTTAATACAGCAAGCTAACATAACCACAGAAGTTTACATGTCTAGCAGAAAGATATTTCACAAAAGAGATATGTGTGTTTCCAGAGCCAAGACTCCTAGGAATGCTCTGATGCACATATAGAGACATTCTCTGTTTTCTGAAAATAACTGTTTCCCTCAGCCAAATTTCAAATTGCAACTGGACACAGGAGCAACACAAGATACTTCCTGCATACTGTATTTGACTGGCATCTGGCACACAACTGGTACAAGCTTTTTCATAATACATTTGATGAACCAATAGCAGCTATCATTCACAGGGAAGTTTCATGGCTTAGATACAAATATAAATTCATTACATTACAGTGTAATTATTCTCATTAATGTGGTAAAATTCAGTATTGTTTATTGTAAGAAAGGCTGAAATATTAACCCAGTACATGCATTCTCCAACATTACTAACAGAACAGTGTCAGAGTTCGCTTTTCACCATGATCAGCAAATAAAAGGAAGGAGCTGTTAAAACTAAAAAAGAAAAAAGCTAACCTCAAAAATTAATACAGGAGAACTATGTCCACAAGGAGGAAAGTATTTACATCATCACACAATACTTTTGTGAAATACATCTGAAGTTATGTGTATATACAATTCTAACCTCTCTCATTCCAGAAAAGTGACATTTCAGCTGGCAAAGGTACAGGTGGCTTGGAAGATCAAATGGGATGGGAAGAGGAAGAAATCCTGTTTTGTTTGTTTACTGAGGCAGGAGTATAAGTAGGATAAAGGCTTAAAAGTAAGCAAACAGGTAGGATACTTGTTGAGGCTAATGCACTGTACTGGTATCAAAGGAGGTGAACAAGCTATCTGTGAATAGGCTCTTTGAAAGTTTTACTCCAAATTTCATTTTTCAGCAGTTTAAAAAGAGTTTCCAGATTGCAAAGTAGAACTTGCTCATGACTACTTACACCCAGTCCAGCAAATTGGTAACTTCATCACTTTGCTCCCCTCCCAGCACAGCAGAGATCAATGACGGTTGGATGTTGCTGGCAGTCTCTGTGGTCTGACTCAGGAGTCAGTGACTTGTGTTTGAAGAGCAGAAATTCTTGATCTTGCTGACCTCAGAACTCAGCATGAAAGGTGAAGACCAGGAGTAACTGCTTTCAACTCTGCCCTTGGCTTCCCAAGACCACACTGTAAAGGCACACCCTCCTCACCTCCCTAGTCATAGGTACCCCTGATAGTAGCAAAGGAAAATTTGTTCAGAGTGCAAGCTGTATGTCCAGCCTTACCTCCTCCAAAAATCGAGTCAATTGTTACATAAAAACAGTTCTTTCTCTCCAACATTGCAAGTACCTGAAGAAAAACCTTGCACAAATTCTTTTCTCTAGCAAAGTAAAATGTCCTATTTGGACAAGAAATATTGCAAGTAAAAACAACTGGTGCAGAGGGAAAATCACACACAAATTGGGAAACACTGTTTTTCTGGATTCTTGCCAAACACAGCTTCTTCTTTTGCCCAAAAGAAACAGGATGTAAATGTGAAAAGCCAAATATTCTATTGCAGAAAACAAAATGTATAGACACCACAGAAGACTGTTCTCATTTTTAAATAATGCTTTGCTCATGTTTACAGTGCTGGCTGTGTCCTACATTTTTGAGAGTTTAATGTTAAAGTCCGATTTTCTTTTCCTTCACACTTTCAACTTTCTCATAACATCAAAACTAAATGATTTTATGGTGCGCGAGGTTGATGAATTAGTCTTTTGAACTTCTGTAAACATTTTTCTATTCTTTTTTCTTCTACAAAAGTTATAATTCACCAGACTGAAGTTTTAATAACACACTCCATGCATCTTACAGCAGCACACAAGAAGCAATATAGCCTTTAGAGGTTCTGTTTGGTTGGGGTTTTCTAAATATTATTGGATTATACCATCAAGTCCACAATAAATCTGATGAAAAATGCAATTTTTCTGAAATCCAGCAAGACACCTCCTCTGATAAGTGCTTCCATACAATCAGTGACCATTGCAGTTATACAACTCACTTTCTCAAGGCAGAGCAGATGATCAAGGTATATATTACAGCATTAAAATTCCTGCCAGCAGAAAAGAAGCAGCAGCACAATCAGTTGGAGATGAAATTCATCGTTGAAATCTGTTTGACTATGCAATACTTTCACCAGCATTGATGCTTAGACCACAGGAATAGTGCTTGAGTTAACTGGAAGATGTAAAGAACCCAGGAAGAATGTGGATAGATTTTTAGACCCTGCTGAATTTTGTACAGGCCCTTTGTATATCCATATGAATAATAGTGTTTTCCTGAAACAATTTAAAGACCTATTTTTCAAGTGCTGGGCACTCTCAGGAGTAGTTTTTCTTCTTGATGCCAAATAAAACTTGGACATGGTGATTCTGTTGTAAGATGGAAAAGAACAAAAGTTCCAGCACCAATATTGAGGGAACTAGCATTCCTCCTAGATAAAAAAAAACCCACCCAAACCCCACCACCAAACAACTGCAAAGCTTGTAAAGGAAAGCTATTTTTCTGGATGAGCAAGATTCAGATTTCATCAGCTTGCAATAAGATAATCTTTCTCCAACTTCGATGAGGTAACAACAACGGGAGCTGAAGAGCAACCTATGAGACACTGACTTGCTGAGAAGCCATCTATGAGTCACTGGCATGTCCCTACTGTACCTAAACAATAGCAGGTACCTTCTGACTACATCTGACAATTTTTATTTCAGTGTCCTGCTAACCTTTGCTATTTCATTACCTGGTCCTCAAAGCAGCAACAGGTCAGTTATCATCAAGAAGACTCTGATCCTCAAAGATTCCTCACTCACTGCATAAATCCACAGCACATAACAACAAAATGCCTTTCCAACTGAGTAACTGGGACTCTGTTCTTAGTTTTAGGTTTAGGGGATTTTAAGGGGGCAAGGGGAGGGTTTTGTTGGTTCATTGGTTTCGATTTAGGTTTTTTTAATTTCTTCTGGGGTTTTTGTTTGGGCTTTTTTTTAAGAAGGATATGAGGAAAAACTGACTCAATTTGGGGTCTCTAGACTATTCGTTATTCAGAAACCACACAAAATAATTTTACTTTTGGCAATTTTGATAGTAGAAAGAAAATAACATTTAGGGTTGACTGGGTAACTCCAAATTTACAAGCTGGCTTGAAGTTCATAAATACTTCAATACAAAAGTACTCTAATACAGGTAAAATTGTTATAAGGATTGATTGGAGGTAGTTATCCTTTGTGAGAGAGTTGGGGTTGTTTAGCCAGGAGAAGAAGAGACCTTAGAGTGGAGAACTTAGAGCCCCTTTCAGCACCTAAAGGGACTTCAAGACAGCTGGAAAGGGCAGGGTAGGACAAGGGCCTGGAGTGACAGGACAAGGCAGAATGGCTTCACACAGCCAGAGGGCAGGGTTAGATGGGATATTGGGGAGGCCCTGGTACAGGTTGCCTGGAGAAGCTGTGGCTGCCTCATACCTGGAAGTGTCCAAGGCCAGGCTGGATAGGGCTTGGACCAACCTGGTCTAGTGGAAAGCGTCATTGCCCATGGCAGGGGTGTTGGAATGAGATGATCTTGAAGGTACTTCCAACCCAAACTGCTCTGTAATTCTACTTCTTACCTCTTATAATTCCAGACAGATTTTCAGAAAGTCTCTACATGCTAAACAGGCTATTCTGCATTCAGCACCTAAAGAAAGTAAGGATTCTTGCAGTATACTCTGGGGCAGATTAGCTGTCATGAGAATGAGACAACATTGCCCAAGTAACTATAATGTTCCTGGAAGTTTCTTCTCTGTCAAGTTGTAACAGGGCTGCACGCAGGAGCCTTTTCCAGAATACAGTCAACATCCGTCAAGTAAACGCTCAGCACAAGCCTAGGAACAGATTTATTACATAAGGTGGAATATTATTCCTCCCAAAATGGCCACCCCAGGGTCACTTCTGCATTTTCTGAGTGAATACAGTTCTTTTATGATTGCCCTACGCTCTGTGCTTTATGCACAGGACTTCTAAGCTTTGGTCTTGGTGTAGCAGAATGTATTAGAAGATTGGGTCTGTCACTGGAGATGAAAAAAGCGAAGTGAAATTTTGGCTCAGACGTGAGCTGCTTATGTAAACTGCTCAATGCTGTGGCTCAGCCTGCAGCATGCTGAGCAATGGCTCAGGAGAAGCCATCCCTTTTACAACACAGTGATGAGAAATAATAGTGTCAGCTGTGCTGTGACTGCTAATTTCAGCAGAAGCCTCAAGTATTGAACTGACTCAGAGCTGACTCCCTAACACAGTAGCACTTCAGGCCACGGCTGCTGAGGGACACTTCATTTTGAATATAGGTCAAGGAGGCATTGAATGCAGATGATCAAATCCCAGTCTTTGTTACATCCATCTCCCAGAAGTCACATGATAAACTGGTTTCAGAAAACCGCAAAACTATTTGGTCTTTTTAATAGCTAAAGCATCAGTTGCTTTTCCAGGGCATTTATATATGGACTAGCATATTTAAATATATAACATGTATAACTAGCAATAGAGAAACTTGCGAATAGGAGGGAGATTACACTGAACTGGTGAGGCAGACTAAAACTGAGAACAAGATTTAAGGCAATAGAATCAAGAAACTGCTGGGATATTATCACACTATTAGTCTCACACGTGAAGCTTAAAATAAGAGGATAAAAACCAGATGTTTAACCAGTAGATATTAACACAAACTAATACAAAGGGTATTAGCAATATGCTTGAGTTACAGACTGTGTTGAAAAAGCCAAAATACTATGTTTCAAAATTATGATAATAAAGTTTGCTTAAAAATATTAGAAAATTCTAAATACTTCAGAGAGTAGTGAGGAATAACTAAATTGCATTTTATGTCAGAAAACATACAACATCTGCTTGACAAAATTGTTTTATCAGTGGGCTACTTTCCCCAAACATTCTTTCACTGTGCCCAAGAGCCAGCTGCTTTCCAAAGCATCAAAGTATTTTGCCTGGACTAAAAAGCACATGAACACTGTAGAGGTCCTGGAAATCTTCAAGAGAAATACAAGAACCATAGCTTTTACCACAAAGCTCATGAAATACCCTCGTCGACATACTCCAGTCTCATAAATGTGCTTTTTCATGAAAGAAAAAAGTGCTGCACAAATCTGTCAAAAAGAAGGAGCCTGAAAAGCAAATAAGAGCTAAAAAAAACCTTTAAAAAGACAATAAAACCCACAAACTAACAAAAAAAAAAAAAAGCAAAAATCCTACTCTTGATATTTGTAGGTGATTGGTTTGGGAATAGACAATTTAGAAGAGTTTAAATCAAGTTGTGTTTTTATGGTGGTGGTTGTTTTGGGGACCTTTCAGGCAAGGTGAGTCATAAAATATGTATCTCTTGTCACATAATAGACATCTGAATAGACCATAGAACCATCCTGTGATTCTATATCCAGTCACAAGTTGTGAAATAATTCAGCAGACCAACAGGATGGCTGACACAGCCACAGCCTGCTCCTTGAGCAAGCCAGAGCAGGTGGCAGGCAATAGGCTGGCTACGCTACACACAAGAGGCCTCCAGATCCAGTTTGCACTGTGGAAACACGTGGCTGTCAGCATGGGACACCTAATAACTGAAGCGCTTCTGTCCTCAGCCACTTAGAAAAAGCCCAATGAATAAATGAGGAGCCTCTGCAGTCTCACACCTTCTTTAAAACGTTCAGTGAATGGAAAAATACAGGAAGTCTGATGCCCAGCTATTTCTTTACTGGAAAGCAGGATATTTTTAACAGTTATAAATAAAAACCTACAGTAGCTGTTTCGGAACAAGATTAGCAACGTGCATGTTCCATTATTTTATATTCTGAAAGTTAACACTCTTTAGGTTCATGGTTGCATAGACATTTTCTACATGGAAATACAGCAAATTGCCCATTCAGCAACATTTAAAGTCTCTCAAATGGTGTTAAGAGTGAAGAGAAAAGTGAAGAATGTGTCTTTACAAATAAACTGTGGACCTGTTTATAGATAAGGCCGGACAGACCAAGGCCTGGAAGATTAGATTATAGAAGGAACCACCATAAAAATTCTGAGGAATGTTACTAATTGACACAGATGGTCACTGGACAAGGCTATTTGAACTCCTCAGTTCAGACAATAGAAAAAGGAACCATAAATATCGCTTGTCATACTAAGGGAAAAGGCAGGGGGGTACATGTTAGAGATAGACACTTAGTATGCGTTTTGGGAAGTCTGTACCTTCCAAGTACCTCAGCCAATGGGGAAAGGGAAAGGGCAAATGCAGCCAGGAAATCAGGATAAAAGGGAGGCTGCGTCCTCCAGCAATTTGAGAGACCCCAGGGGAAATGCCCCATGGCCTCTCCCTTTATTCGAATAAAGTTTGGGACTCCTCTGTCTCCTTTTGGACNATAAAGTTTGCCTCTGTCTCCTTTTGGACATAAACCTCTGGCGTTGTACATTTTTCCACACAAAGAAAGTATTTTACACAGCTTTAAATTATCAAGACTTTACAGGAAAGTAGTATTAAAAAAATGAAATGCTAAGACTCAGTGACAAGACTTCATAATCTCAAATCACAGCACTGTACAGCAATATACTTAAGCCTACAGATTAGCAAAACTTCTTAGATGATAGAAATTAATTAAAGAGAAGAATCAACAACTAAAGTGTAATTCTATTTTTCCCCATCTTTTCAACTCAACCCAATTCCATGTCAAAACCAGACTCTGACATCTGATTGTAGTAGTCAGAAATATGAGATCAGAAATTAAGAATGTATCTGTCTGTGAAAAATTGAAGTACAAATTCTAAGAATTAACAGATGCTTTTTCTAGAATTCAAGAGCATAGTGACAAAAAGACACAAAATTATTCCTTTAGACCATTTCCATGTGTCCCTGCAGTTGAGAGAAACAATTGTGTACAGAAAACCAACAGCACTTAGCAGTCTGCATCTGCTTTGTGCTTCCTAGCAGCTGGAGACACAAACCGGACTGGTACCCATCTAGGCAGCTACGGCAGCACAAGGGTGCTTTTCAAGTCCTACCCACAGGGACCATAATGTAACACTAGTGAGAAGCAACAGAGCAACCAGAGATACAGATTTCTTTTGATGGAAGCAGCACAGTTTAGGGAGAAAAAAACACAACATAACAAACACCAAAAAAACCCCAACACAAAACAAGAAAAAAAACACTCCCACAAAACCAAGCAAACACAAGAAACGCCAATAAAAACAAAACTGCCAAAACCCAAAGCCATAAAACCACAAAACACCTCACTACATGCTCCACACAATCCCTGATAAACTGGGGACAAGAGAAAGTTAGCAAAAGGATAGAAAAATAGAGTAAAATTATAACTAGTAAACTAATTAGATAAAAGCACTTTCTAAAGCTAGTTGTAAGAGCTCAGATATCACCAAGAGAAGGAAAAACAACCTCTAACCTTTCTAATTGAACACTACTAATTTTTGTATGATACCGAATATTAACATTTATTCTATAAAGTTATACAGAGCTGTCATGATCCTAATCCCAATTTCTGTCAATTTACCTCAGCAACTGTAAAAAAGCTGAGTTCCCCACTGCAAACACATAACTAGAGAAATATAGCATCAGATTCAGCTGGTAGTAGATCTGGGTAGCATAATTAAATACATTTTTTTAATGGGCTTTTAACAGCTATTTCAATTATATGATACTTCCTTACTTTGATTATAAAATGTCAGGTACCTTAGTTTCAAAACAAAACCTAACAAAGCAGTGCCACATCTCCTATTTTCAACATTCCTACTAGGAGAGTTTTGCTAATGAAAGCAAAGTGGAGCTATTTTATTTGGTTTGTTGTGGATTTTTTCCATGTCTGACTGTTGACAAAACAAAGCTGACTAGCTGGGGAGGTGTATACTGTTGTTTGGGTGAGCAAAGAATGGTGAAAAGGAAGTAATTTCAAAATTGTGTCATCTCTCTAACGGTTGGGCTTCTTTCCCTAATTTTATTTTCCCCACACCATGTTACAGATACAGTAAGCTTTGCTTCTCTTTCCTTATGGCAATTGTGTGAAGCAACACAGGACATAAACTGTTTTTTGAAGTCTAAAGGAAGAATTAACCTTGGGCTACACAGAACTCATGAGCTTTGTCTGTTGTCTTTCTAACTCCAGTGTACTTTCATAATCTTTCATTGTCATCTCTTAAATCCCCTTGCCAGTTGAAATAGTTCATGTTGCACCTTGTTCTTTCTGCTCTTATCCCAACATGCTTCCACTATTTCATCTGTATTGGTCTCCCAAAGTGCTTATCTTACCATAAAAGGAGGATCACTACCCCTAGGCAGCAGCCAGCTTTCTTAACATTATCTTCCTAGAAAATTACATATCAGCTCCCTAATCCTGCAAAAATCTCTTTTGCAAATCTCTTTTCCATCCTGTTACCTCTCCCCTTTCTTTCACATAGGACAGTGAATGTTGCCATTTATAAATACCTCCACCTAACAGCCACCCTCCCTCAGTCTCTCCTAAAATCATGCAGTTGTGGAAAAAGATGATAAAATTTAGCTTAGTAGTAAATTATTTAACTTTACCTGCATCTAGTATTATCTATTGTATCACAATATGAAGTTCACTGCCTGACTGATATGAAGAGCTATTTATTACCCTTGACATGTTTATGATCAGTAAAAATACAGACATTTGATTAAGACAAAAAACCCATCAAAATAAAGCACATATTTCAAAGTGATTAAAGGGATCTGTATATCCTGCACTCTGGGAAAATAAAATTTAAGAGCTAAACTACAAAACTTTATGTTTAGCAATCTTTTCTGTTTCATAATGAAAAATAAAATTAATAACAGCTTCTTGAACTGATGGCACAGGACTACTCTGCTGACTCAAAGAGTTTCAAGATCCAGCAAATACGCAACTAAAACAGAAACTTTTGACTACCTTACCTGTATCTGTAGTACTAAATGGAGTATTTCGTGTTTGATCATTGCCAGTAGCAATCCTTCACTGTAACAACAAATTTACAAAGATTACAATCTCCACACACCCACCTCCCTAGCCTCTCTACAGCTCTCATCATGCAACTGCAAATAATATGAAAACAGAACATCTTTGGCAGAAGTTACAAGTGGGCTGTAATACACATTTTGTTTAAGTAATATTAATTTTCTCTCCAGTTCCATTAAAACTATGGATGTGGTTGAAGAAATAAGCAGAACTAATGCTGAATTTTCATCAGAGATTAAAGAGCACAGCCCATATTTCAATACTTCTTTTTAATTATGAAAATAGTGGGGTTTTTCTTTTCTGTTTATATGTAGCTTTGGCAGAAGCAAACAGGAATCTCACCTTCCCTAGACAGGTGGGACCAGAGCTATCTTATTTTCTTCTTTCTGCTCCAATTTATTTTCTCCTCTGCAGAATTCGATTTTGTGCTAATTTCTTGTTCTATTCTCTGTATTTTCTCACTTCAGTGGCTTCCCTACTGCATAACTCATTTCAAGACATTCAGGCTGTAAGTTGCAAGGGAAATATGTACAGTGCCATTCAACTGCATGTGAACAGTATAGGTGCTTCACCATGGTCTCCCTGCACCACTGGGGCAGAGAGGAGGGGGGAGTTAGAACAAGGGGTGGAATGTATTGGATTTGCATTGGCCTGGTTTTTGGTAGCGAGGAGACTACAGGGGTGGCTTCTG
>WBMZ01006750.1:0-20057 GCA_013400975.1 Atrichornis clamosus
CGGAGAGCGGCGGGGCCGGGGGCGGCAGCGGCGGCGGGCGGTGTAGGGGGAGAGGCCACGAGGGCGGCCGGCACGGGAGGCAGAGGGAGAGGGGCTGGCCGTGTCGCCCCTGCCCGGTGCCCCGTGCCCGCGCACTGCCGCGTCCCGCCCGCCCCCGGGCTCCTGTGCCTGTCTCCAGACACCTCGTGTGCGGGTTTGCGTGAGCACAGGCAAAACTCAGGCTGGAGCAGCCAGCGAGCGAGACAAGAGCTGTGTGCCAGCAGCGACTGCCGTCCTCAGGGCTCCTGCGCCCAGGGCCAGCAACTGCGGCTCTGTCTACAACCACCTACAGCTACAACGGCAGGGATCCATGTCTGCGTGCGTGTGTCCACCAGGATGAGGGCTGCAGCCTGACGACTGGCTGGACCGGGAACGTGGGGCTGGCAGCAGCTCCACATCTATCAGGCTACCGTCTCCAGCACCACCACCAAGCCGTGTCCCAGAAGTCAGAGATCCCTTCAGGTCCACTCCGGTAATGGCCCACTGTGTATCTAGCACAGGATGTCGTGGTGTGGGATGGCCAGGAGGTGGCTTCCTGACCTTTGAGAAGCGTTCGTTGATTTTTCCAAGCAAATCCACATTACCAGCCCTTGCATGAAGTGGACCTAAGCGGGAGGACACTGCCACAGGTAGAACCATTGCTGTTTGGGAGCACATTCTGGCATGTGGCAACACAGGCTGTGCCTGGCACGTGCCCTCTGTTCCTGCTCATGCCCAGGAGATGCCACTGTAATACATCAGCCTGTCCAGTGGACCACCTGTCTCATGGCAAAATTTTTTACTGTTAAGGTGGGGGCTGGATTTTGAGAGGACAGATGCTACCAGAGTCAAGAACATCAAACAGCCTGTCTCCTACAGGAACCAGGAGGGGTTTGCAGCCCAGGGTGCTGCACAGAGATGGAAGCCTTTTCCATTCAAGACTCACAGGCTGTGGCTTAAAGGCACAAAGGCCCAAACCCTCTGCTTTAACTTCATTGTGTCATAGCCTAACCAAATCCCCTGAAAAGAAATGCCCTAAACTTTGAGTTTCAAACTGACTAGAATGCAGCAGCAGGTTGTTAGAGTGACAGAATCAGGGAGTGGGTTGGGTTAGAAAGGACCTTAAAGATCATCTTATTCTAACCCCTGGGCCCTGCTAGAACTCGGCTCCTGCCTGAGCCTTCGCTGGAATAGCTGAGCATTAAACTGATGTAGATACATCACTCTTCCACTGCTGCCTCTGCTAGCTGATTCTAGCATGCTTGGATTCAAAGGGCACCTTATATTTCTCTTTCAAGCCAGCTGTTTTCATAGCAGAAATTTCTACTGCAGTGTGGCTGTTCGCCAGAGAAGGGCCATCGCCTGTACCCACAGTACTGTCAGCATTGCTGGAAGGTGTGTGGCAGGGGAGTGAGAGTCCTCCTGCATCGAGGTGAGCACACAGGCTCTCCAGGTGAGAAAAAAAGCACAAGATGCCTGTGACTGAACCATCTGATATCCACAGGGAGCTCCTGCTGACCACCAAAGAGGAAATTTATTACCGTGTACACTTTGCAGAGGGAAATAAAAGTCCTGAAGAGGTAAGCAGGTACAGCAAGTGTTCTGCATCCTTTCAGCAGAGATCATTGAGAAGCAGAGGTATCATGTTTTTCAAAGTATGAAGATTGGCTCCTGACAGCAGCTGAGGAATGGGTCAGATCTGAGCCACTACTTCACAGTCTGGGCAGAGGCACATAAAGGGATCATCACTACCAGGACTTCGTGATAGCTCCCCCATCTCTTTCTCATCCCTGAAATGAGTTCAAACTGCTATATTTGGGACTGAAACAAGAAGGACCAGTTAAGGATGAGATAGATGGTCTCCCTCTGCCTTTCCAGCAGGCAAGCCATGCCTGCTTATACTCTTTGGTGCAGCACTGAGCTACCTCTTGCTTGACAATAGTCAGAGCAGCCTCCAAGGTTCCCAGCTCTCTAGGGTGAATTCTTCTGGCCCACAGCTCCTAACACAATTGCCAAAACCAGCTCTGGGATCTGCTTCACCATCCCACTCAGTTAGGAATGCACATGGCATGTCCAGCCCTGGCACATACTGCCAGAGTGCTGACCCAAACAGAGCTACAGGAGGACAGCATACGCAAAGGTAACATTTACTGAGAGATACAGAACTGAATATTATGAAGGACATACGTGGATGGAGAGGGTAGCAACACCACTGCAGAGGGCAGCTTGGACCCCCTTCCCAGCATGCCGGGAAAGGAGCTGGATGCTACCGGACAAGTAACACAATGGAGATAACTGTGGCATATGTGTTTGTAACAAACAGACCATTATAACATACATTTCTATGCGATCACATCTAGTGATTATATAAATCCATATAGAGATCACCGTATAAAAACTTTGTAAAAAATACTTTAAAAAAGTGTAAAAATGTGCATTCAAAAGCACGGCCGACACGGACAGCTGGGCTGTAAACATTATACTGAGTGTGCTTGTGGGGGGCGCCTGCGCCACCAAGCCCCGACAGGCCTGCCCACCAGACGGGGCTGCATCAAGTGTTTGTGGTTCTTGGGTTTGGGTTTCCCTCCGGAGCCTCCACCAGGAGCAGTGTCAGCCTCTGGGCAGGGTGCTGGTGGGCACCACACAGCTGCCACTCCTCAGCCTGCAGCCCCTGCTACCCACAGGGTGCATGGTCCTTGCAGGACAAGTTGTGGCATCGCAGGTCCCAGGACTGAGAGCAGGCTGAAGGGCTGTGATGAGGTATCACAGGGAGGTTGCCCTCACTGGTGCCACTAGCCCTGCTCCCAGGTTCAGCCTCAGAGTACATGGTTGGCAGGTTCCTGACCTCTGTCCCCAAATTTGGTCCATAGTTTCCAAGGAAGCCCACTGGGTCCTGGCTGCACCAGGCCTGGGTGCACGGTTCTTCATACAGTACATACATTAGAGACCCTGGAAGACCCTGTGCCACTGTCTCCTCCTCTTGGCCCAGTGCCACCTTCACTTCTTCTCTAGCTGCTCCAGCAGTGGGTTGGCTTCGCTCTCGGGTGTCTTGATGCTGTCTGTCCGCACGATGCAGGTGGGACGGTGCCGGTTCAGCATCAGGATGAGCTGCTGCCTCTCCTGTTTCAGCTCTTCTATCTGGGCCTTCAGCTCAGCATTCATGAGCTCTAGACGCTCAGACTCCTAGCAGGACAGGAACAAAATCACATGTGACTTTTATCTAGCAGGACAAGATACAAGAACAATCTGGCTGACACGCCACCTCTGCTCAGTTGCTGCCTCTCAGCCCCTGCAGCATTGGAGCCAACTGAAGACCTGCCAAGGCACCAGGCCCCTCCAGGTAGTTCATTCCCTGTCCTGCTGCCTTGTGCTACCTACCTAGTGCCACTATAGGGAAATAGCCACCACCCGGTGCAAGTCTCCGCTACATCACAGCAAAACCTCTGCTTGACTGCTTTCCATGATCTGGAAGGGTGCTTAAACACACCCATGTTTAAGTTTTCATGCACTCCATCTGTCAGGATCTGCCCTTGTGAAATGGAGAATTGTCCCATGCTATGTCATTTTTTCATGTCTCACCACTCTGCAGAAAAGCAGCAAGGTGCTGCGACAGTTTTGCTGCCTTGGAGTCAAGGTGAGTGGGCATCTGGCCTCTGAATGGGAAAATCTTTACAAATTTGGTGAAGGGGCCAGCATGCTGCCAGCCCCTGTGTCACACTCATATGGATGCTCCTGCTCCAGCACTGAGGCAGAGATGTTATCATTCCCTTCTCACCCCAAGCCCAGAGCCCACCTCCAGCCCTGGTACCATGCTAAGCTCTGCCTGGACGTGGCCACCATCTTCACAACCTCATGGAAAGTGGGGGCTGTATTTTCCCAGATAAGGGCACAGGAGCAAGGGGAGGCAGAGGGGCAGTTCAGGAGGCAATGTTGCCAGCAGCCAAGGCACCTCTCTAGGGAGGTCCCTGCTGTGCCCTGGGACAGATTGGGGCACCCACCCGCTGCAGGAACTCTGTCCTCTCCTTCTTCTTGTTCCGACATCTTGCTGCTGCTACTTTGTTTTTCTCTCGGCGCCTTTTCCTCCTCTCCTCTTCCTCATCCAGCTACAATGAGACAGAGAAACGCAGGTCAGAGCCAGCAGGTGTGGGTCAAGGCAGGAGGTAGGGGGAGCACCTGGCAGCTCCACTGGTGGCAGGGCAAGGTGGCAGCCTCTGGTGTCATTGGGCACCAGCGACACGATTTAATCTTCACCAGGACCCAGGTGTGCTGCTGCTACAGCCTCTCACTCCACTTTGTGGGGACACAGGGAGGGAAACCTGTAACCACAGCTGAGGATCTGGCTGGCAGGGGACAGACAACCCTTTGCAGGGGTGCTCCCTCCCTGAGAGAGAGCAGAGACAGGGAGAATAGAGCCCCTTCCCACAGACAGGCACCGTTTGTCACACAGACACATACAGGCACAGCTCTGTGAGCACAGGCATTGCAAGCATCACACGCAGAGCCAAGGACAAGAGGCAGAAAAACCTGAAAGATACCCCAGCAGGGCCTGCTCCATTCTAATACCTGGGACTGTCCGCTGCAGCTTCAACACTGAGTCACAGGGCCACCATGGTAAGATGGGGACAGCTCCTGCATCCTCTGGAAGCAGGACAAGGCAGTGCTTGCACTGTTTGCTGTGACAGTTCTCTCTGCTCTCTGACTCAAACCACACAGGCCAGGCCAATAAGCCCTATGGTTGGAAACCCATAATCAAAGTATTTAGGGATATTTGCTACAAAAGCTGTGTAAATGGCCTATGGCATGCCTACATCCAAGAACCCAAACTAGCTCCTTCAAGAAAAATCTGAGAGCTGAAAAGCCCTGTGAAGTCAGGTTAAACTCTGTAGCATGGATAAAGAAAAGGTTCCCAGTGCCTTCATCCACATTTGGCCTGGGACTCTGAAATTGGAGGTGTCAGACTGAACTGCCTCATTCCTATTGACTGCTACCTGATGGCCACCAGATCACCCCAGATGTAGGTGCACCAACAGTGCCCGACGGTCATGAAGATTGCAGGTGCCATCATCCACAGTAAACTGTGCACACTGCTAACATTCACCAAATCTGAAACCCACTAACCAAAACGTCCCAATGTGATGCACAAGGACTGGATGAAACATGGACTCAGCCAAGTTAAGGTGAAGGGGCAGCTTAAGTAAGCTGTGTGTCCAACATGTAGCACGTAGCATGCTGTAGAAGGCAATGTCCAAGCTTTGAAGTACTAATAGGTTTTGCATCTTTTCTACCTTACTTTCCAAGCATTACACCAAAGCTGCTATTTTAGCTGGGACTAAAATATTAAGCAAAGTCAGCACAAGCTATGCTCAGACTTTCATACTGCCAGGCTGCCACCATTCCTTTGCCAAGGCAGTATCACGGGACACCAATGTACCACACTTGGGAGAACTAGGATGGGAACTGCACTGATACCCCTAAGTCCAGTCAGAAATGTAAGCTCACACTGCATCCATGTAACTCAGATGTGACAAGTGTTAGCAGAAGTGATCAGGAAGGCTTGAACCCTATGTTCTGCTGCCAGTTCTTATAAAATTTCCTGACAGAAATTAAGAGGAGATGGACACCATTCCCCTCCGCACATTTACCAACCACTCATCTACCCCTAAGACAGATTCTTGGCCTTTCAGTTCAAGGATTACTAGGAGGGGGCAGAGAGAGAACATGTGCCCACAGCTCCAAAGCTCAAGAAATACCCCCAAACTTTGCTGCAAAAGTACATCTTGGGGTGTAACATGAACTGGAAGAACAAACAGCAACTGCACCAGCCCCGGGAAAAGCCTGACATATTTCCATGCCCTGTTGCTCCATTCAACCAGAAACACAGAGTAAGTGACCTGTCCCTGGCCTTCCCCTCTACCCCAGAGGGCCTGGCATCTGTGTCCTTTGGATAGAGTACGGATGCTCAAGGAAGGTGGCTCGGCACAGACAGAGGCACCTTGAACTCTTGGCTCTGCTTTTTGACCACAGCTCCAGTAGCTTCATAGAAATAGAGAATGGGTTGGGTTGGAAGAGACCTTAAAGATCACCTAGTTCCAACTTCCCTGCCACAGGCAGGGACACCTTTCAGTAGAGCAGGTTGCTGAAAGTCCTGTCCAGCCTCGTCTTGAACACTTCCAGGGATAGGGAATCCATAAATTCTCAGGGCAGAGAAGTTCTCTTCTTCAAGAAAGCAGTTTTCCCCCATCTGCTTCTGCTTGATTTCAGTTTTAAAAAGTGACATGTTGGTGCGGGTTGGGACTTTATTCAGAGGCACAAGGGACAGTGATGGTATATCAACCAATAGCACATCTCAGCAGCTGATCTTCAGGGGATCCCTGTGGGTAGAAGGTCTAGGGATGCCTCCTGAATTGCTTCAGTCAGCAGCCTCAGAGACCAAGGTGACCATCCACCTGAGGGGCAGGGCTCTATCCCAGAGGGAGCATCCCAGGTGGGTTTCAGTGGTGGACGACCCAGCAGCACCTGTCCACAGCTGCCCCAAGAGGAGAGCAGCTTGCCCAGTGGGGCTGTCCTTCACCCTGCAATGAAGCCAGCACCCAACACCCACTGGGCGGGTTTTGTGTGCCCCCAGGCACAAACACCCAACGCCAGGACATGCTGGTGCCCCCAGCAGAGCAGAGAGAGCTGCCTTGCCCAAGCTTGTGGGGAGCAGCCTGTCCTCCCAGGCGCCACACAGAGCATGGCATGCCAGCACCCAGTGTTCCTGGGCTCCAGCTCCCTGCAAGAGGAAAGCAGCTGCAGGCTGCATTGCAAAATTATGCGTGGGCAGCTTCTTGGCTACTCATGGGATAAGCAGCTACTGCTTCAGCTCCCTCAGGCTTTTGCTGCAAAGCCTTGCCAAGGGCAGCTCCATTTGCTGTCTTCAACTCCTCAGCTTCACAGGCCATGCAGGGGAGAAACCAGCTGCATGGAAGGCAGCTATGCAGGGGCTGCCAGTGGATTTCCTCTTATCTTGCCTCCACAACTGGCTCAGAGGACACTCAGCTATTCCAGTACCTGCTGCGGGACAGAACTGCCCTGTCCCTGTTACACAGATGCCAGTGAAATCACATACCCATGCCCACAAAAAGCAAAAGCAGCTGTTGCAGGGCCAGCTCAGAGGTGCCTGAGACGTCCCAGGAAAGGAGCTGGGCCCAGGAAGACAGCATAGCCATAGACTCCCCCTCTTTCTTCCCCAACCCATGAAGCAAGACAGGCATTGCAGCCCGTTTGCTGCATGATACTGAGGCCAAAAGCCTGGAAGAGATTTTGGCTTCAGCTGCAAATCCGTGACTGCTTTGCCATAGAGGAACCAAAGCCATTAGCATGCCCCGGGCCCTTACGATGGCCTCCCACAGTATCGAGCTTCAGCTCCTGCCATTGCAGAGCTGCTCAGTCCTTTCCCAGGTGATCTCCAGGCTGCACAAGCTGACTGGACACTCTCGGGCACAGAGCTCCTGTGCAAGGTCATCAGATGGACTCCATCATACCAGTTCTCCCTGCAGAAGTCCACCTCAAGGGGCTGGGGGAAAAGAGCAGGGACACTCCCACAGGTGGACTTGGCTGCTGCTGAGCTTCTGCCAAAAGAGCTGGGCTAAATCAAGTGTCAGCACCATTTGGAGAGTGGATTGCTCCCTGGAACTGCTATTCTACCCCCTTCAGCTCACAGCTCATCACAGGCAGCTTTTCACATGATCTAGCAGCTCCTTGCTCATGTTTCCAGAGAACAAACATCACCCCATCCTCACACAGCATCATTCCAGGTAACCTCACACAGGAGCAAATGCACAGTTTAGAAGGGCTTTTTACTGGATCTTCTGACAGCAGCCACCATCCTCACACACATGGGACCTCCAAAACAGAGGGTTCCCAGCTCCATCTGCAGACAGTAGGAGGTACAAACACTCACCACCTGTACAGCCAAAGACTGAACAACCAATACATGAGACAACCATACAAGGAAAATGCTGTGCAAGTGTCTCCCTAGCCCCTTGAGCCTGGTTCTGACATGTGGTACCAAGCAGAAACCACCAATCTTCCCCATCCCAGGAGACTTGAGGTGAAGCCAGGGCTCACCGCGAGCAGTGGGGCAGGGACAGTCCCCAGCCAGCAGCACCAGTGGCACAGGCTGGGTCACTGCTCTACACTGCTCACCTGCACACCTCGTCCCCACTGGAGAGGCACCACCGATGCCAGAAGCACCAAGGGCTCGTTGACACCCGTGACAAGTGACAGGTTGCGTGACTTCTACTCTGGGTGTGTGCCCCAACCTAGGGACACGTTGGCTGCATCAGACCCCTCTCCACAGGCAGGGTTTGAGCAGCTGGATGCCAGTGGCTGCATGGGACCAGTCACGTCTGGGATGCTGAGACCACCACTGCCAGCCCGTGACAGAAAGTCAGGAAGGGGGAAGAGGCAGCTATCAAAGCAGCTGCCAACACACATGTACATCACCAAACAGGCAGCTGACGTGTTTCTAAACATGCTGCTGGCCACCCTGGTAGGACAGCCAAGCACAGGCAGGAGGGAAACCCAGGCAGGTGCAGACAACAGCCCTGCAGGGCCACCTGCAGCCAGCAGCCCCCAAGACTCACCTCACTTTTGACAGGCTGGGGTCTCTTCCCAAGCTTCACCTCCAGGAAGTGGAGCGGCGAGATCATGGCCCCGATGTTGCGGATGTCGGCGCACTTCAGCTCCTCGGCGGTCAGGGCTGTGCCAGGCAGTCCTGTCAAGGGGCCGAGCCCAGGCAGCGCGCCAGCCGTCAGCGACGGGTCGGGGATCTGCCCTGGCATCATAGCAGGGCAAACAGCTTTGTAGGCTGGAGGGGGAGTGAGACATCCCATTACAAACCAGCTCCAGGGCCTCATGACACAGCACAAGCCAAATCCATGCTACAGTCCCACCACCTAAGGGGATGCAAATCAAGGAAGGCAGGCATTCTTCCCCAGAATGGCAAAGGCAGAGACTAAGCAGAACCTGCATGACAGAAACCAAAATGTATGAATCCTGCTAGGAAGAGTAGGCTACTATAGATCAGGAATGGAAGAGACCTAAGAACAGGAGCTGGCTGCAATGACAGCGATGTGATCCCATGGACTGCTGGTTTTGGCACACCTTTCTCTGCAGTATAGAAGATCAACGTTTGCTCTCAACTGAGTTTTGATGAATTAGTGTGTGGATTATTAGTACAAGAAGAAAATGGCACGAAGAGGACCATAACATGCCTTAGGATGGATTTCTTTACAGCAGGTTCAGCCCACAGCACACGAATACCACGGATAAAACCGCTGAAAAAACCTGCCGCTGCACAAACATCTTGCAGCACAGACATTAAGGAAGCAAAGGCTGGAGAGGAAGGGAAACAGAGCAAGGTGTAAAAGGCTTCTTCTATCATGAAAGAAGAAAAAAAGCTGCAGTGTAAGTGAGAATAGGATCAGAACAAACTTCAGCAAGTCACAGTCAGGAAAAAGGGAGCTATCAACAAGTATGAAGAACAAGCAGCTTTAAAAAGATGAAGAAATAAAATTACACCTAAAATGGGAAGTCCATAGAGCTGGAGCTGTTACATCAGTCCAAAAGCAATGGGAGCAGATGGTTGTTGGCTGCAATGCAAGTACATCCCTGCTGTGTAACTGGCCTGGGACATTCACAAGTTACCTATTTACAACATGCAGAGTCAACTTCTGTCCCTACAGCAACCATTTCCCCCGCTTCCTCAACTCAACCACATGTCCCAGCGTGTGTGCACTGCTCTCCTTGCTCTGCCCAGCCAGATGACTCCCAAATACTACAGGAGCCTCCAGGCATCCAACCCATCCTATCCCTGCGCAGGAGGCACCGACACAGCAGGGATACGGAGCAGCAATGTCAGGAGAGCAAAACAGGCTAAAGGAGTGGACTCAAAATCTTATTGTACAGCTTCCTGCAACCACAAGAGCCGGCTACGAGGCAGGATTCAACTAACAGTTGGAGAAACTCATGGAAGCTCTTATAGCACCAACTGTCAGAGCAAGGAGGTGCATTAAATGAGGGTTAACATGCACTTGCCCTGCTCTTTCCAAAGCATCCACTCTCATCTGCTGAGACACCAGGTAACAGGTGATGCAGACTTTTGGCCCAGGCAGTACAGTTGTGCTAAGCAGAGACACACACACACATTGCTGAGCCAGCTGCCACAGTTGCTCAGCAGTTGCTATCATGGGGTGACAAATCTATGTCAGTACCAGGCTAAAAACTTGGTAAAGCTGCATGTGCGATAAAACTATTGGATCATGGAGTCACAGAACAGTTGAGGTTGGGAGGGACCTCTGGAGACTGCCTGGTGCAGCCACCCTGCTCAGGTGGAGTCAGTGGGAGCAGGCTGACTGGGTTAATCATGACAAACAGAGAAGTTAAGGATTTCTTGGCACTGGCACATCTCTTTACCCAGGAGATTATTTAATATATTTGTTAATGTGAAGGAACCAGAGGTAAGCAGCAGAAGGGAAGGAGAAACAAGCATATAGGCTAGTCAAGGGCAGAGAGGCTAATGCAAGCTCCAAAGCCTCCAGCACGAGTGCTGTGAAAGCTGTACTGGCGTGATAGACAGGAGGATTTCCACCAGACAGTGCCTACAAGCTGCAACGAGCTGTCAGCTGTCATAGAGTATAATTTGCCACTGAAGAGGTCCAGGTGTCAACCCTGGCAGGGTCTGCTCAGCTGTGACCAACAGCACTTGAGAAAGGGCATGGAAAGCAAATGTACCAAGAGAGAGACCATAAAGAGGTGGCAAGCAGGAATCAAGCCCTCTGCTCCAGTCATACTTCAGGAGACCAGAAAGGGGAGAGCAAGCCAGTGCTCAGCAGTGCCACGAGCACTGCTGTGGGGAGAGGGGGCTGGGCAGGGGGCAGGTGATCTGCAAAAGGTCATTAAAGCTTGAAAAGAAGAAGATGGGAAAGATAGGAGAGAGAAGTAACTTCTGAAGTGAAGTGATACTATGATTAAACTGATTAAACTGACTCCTGCCCCTTTGCTGACAGAAAAGAAAGAGAAAATACTTGGTAATGATACTTGACCTCAGAAAAGATTACAGGTCAACTCCTTGAGTTTGCAAGGACCTAAATTGATGCAAAGTATTCATTCTTCCACAGCAATCTCTAGACAGCTGTAATTCCACATCTGCAGTGGTAGCCTTGTACAGTGTCCAGAGATGCCCAATGCAGCGGGGCCCTGTAGCTGCACGCTACCTCCCTCCCCCCTCCTTTCAGGCCTACACATGGCTAAGAGGCTTCACCCCTCCAGAAACAAGCACCATCATACCCTTAGGCTGCACTCCAGACAGGAAAAGACAAGTTATTTGGGGACTGTGCCTAGATTCCTAACATCTTCCTCAGAGACTGTCCCTCTCCAGCAGGAAAGCACTGGGTCAATGAGGTGGCATGGCAAAGGGGAGGTGATTCCAGAGGCTCTTCCCAGGACACACTGCCACACGACACAGCTGTGTGGAGTTAAGTTCAGTCTACCTTTTTCAGATAGCTGCACACACTGGAGAGCTGGCCATTTCCCTGATGCTGCCACCAAGGTGACATGCTCTGGCACTGGGGAAGACACCTGCCAACAGCAGCACACCCTGGGCCAGCTGTTGCACACCCCTCACCAGCAATCCCACAGATGTTCCTCCCCAGCTTGAACACCTTAAGCAAAAATTTAAAAAACAAAATAAAAAAATAATCAGTAGATAAAGTATATGAAGGTCTGCTCAAAGTCTCCCTCCTGCAACTACTACAAGCTGCCACAGTACAGACTGATTTGGGGCCCTGACCCACCCTTACACAAGCTTCAGGCTAGGAATTTACTTGAGCCCAGCACTGAATGCCAAAATCCATTCTGGACTTGGGGGACCTGGTTTTAATTTATTCATAGAATCATAGAATCTGCTGAGTTGGAGGGACCCATCATGATCGAGTCCAACTCCTGGCCTTGCACAGGACACCCCAAGAATCATACCATGTGCCTGAGTGTTGTCCAAACATTTATTGAACTGTCAGGCTGGTGCTGTGACCACTCCCCTGGGGAGTTTGTTCCATTTCTCAACCACCCTCTGGGTGAAAAATCTTTCTGCAGCATCCAACCTAAACCTCCCCTGACTCAGCTTCATGCCATTCCCTCAGGTCTTGACACTGGTCATGAGAGTAAAGAGTTCAGTGCCTGCCCCTCACTTGCCCTCACAAGGAAGTTGTAACTGCAATAAGGTCTCCCCTCAGCCTCCTCCAGGCTGAACAGACCAAGTGCCCTCAGCTGCTCCTCACATGGCTTCCCCTCCAGACCCTTCACCATTCTTGTGGCCCTCCTTTAGACACTCTCTCATAGCTCAATGTCTTTTTTTATATTTTGGTGCCCAAAACTGNTTTGGTGCCCAAAACTGCACACAGGAGTCAAGGTGAGGCCACCCCAGTACAGAGCAGAGTGGGACAATCCCCTCCCTTGCCTGGCTGGCAATGCTATGCATGATTGTCTTTCATCACAACATGCAGCTGACAGCACCCAGGCTGGACAGTCCAGGTCCTCAGCCAGGCTGAATGCAGGGTCACTGCAATTTATGAGTAAGGACCAAGGAGAAATCTGTTCTTCAGACTGTGGGACAACCTGACCACTGAGCACCCTCCCTCATATACTCCTGAGCCTGGAGCAGCTCCCTGGGGACAACTGGCTAAAGATCTGAGAAAATACTGTGTTTTTTCTGGCATATCTTTTCCTTCTGTGTCTTTGATCTGGTAACTTAATATGCCTTGAAATAGCTTCTGTACCAGTGTTAACATACAACACAGGTAAAAGTGAAGGCACTGGCCCAGTATCCAATATGTTCTAAAAATTTATCCTGGATCCAGGGACTGCACTGCCAAAGCCCACATCACATCTGCATCAGTGTAAACTAAATCTTAAGCTGATCAAACCAAAGTGCCAGGAGCCTCCTGGAAGAACATAAACTCGCACATTAAGATGAATTGAGAACTAAGTGGAAAGGGGGAAAAGTGACTTCTAAAAGCAAGATACTGCTCAGCGGTCAGGAAGCTCAGGAGCACATTGAGAACTGCCAAGAGTCAAGCTGAGTTAGACCTTGGAGAGGAACATAACACCATTCCCAGCAGGGTTATAACCATGGAAATAAGAAAGGAATGAGAGGTGCTGTCACTCTCTGCAGAGCAGGGGTGCAGTGACAAATCATCTCCCCAGTTCTTGATGGCCCTCACACACTCCTGCTGATTGGAGGGACTCAAAATTGAACAAACTCAAAGTTTGTTCCACTCCTTTGCTTCTTCCTAATGTAAGCACAGCTTTCTTTTCATCCCAAGTCCCAGCTACTTTCATAATCTTTTCTGGTGAATGCTAGATGTAAGAAGCTGTACTTTGATCATGTAAAAAAAGCCAGAGTGTTGAATTCTATTTAATACTTTGGTCTTCTTCCTGAGGCTCCTATCCTGGCAGACGTGGACATGCCTACCTACAGCTCCAGCCTATTTCTACCATGGTTGTATGGCAGGGCAGACCTTTGAAATTCAAGATCTGAGTTTGACCTTTAACGTGCAGCTTTTCAATAGCCACATCTTGGTAGATGGGGTGAATATGGCCAGTGCCTTGCCAATTCTTAATTTCTTTCCGGATATTCCCTTGCAGTGTTTGTTATTACCAAGGCACATGAACTAACTCACCTCTGTATTCCTTCACTTTCTAACACATTGCTTTAGCTGGGATTCTTATTAGATTTTTTTCTTTTCAGAACTGATTAATAACACAGCCTTTTTCCTCAATGCCAGGTGGTCTTTCAATGTCTCTTTACACAAGCTTTGAAATGTCACGTCTTAAATAAAAGCTAGTATTCTGGTGTCCTACAGCTGAAGCACACAATTCCTCTGTATGCACTGTATCAGCTACGCTTTTTCACATAATGAAGCCAACAGCAAAAGAGCGAGGGGAAAGAGAACGTGCAGTCTTCCATATGACCACTGGATTAGCATGACACTAGCTTCTTGAGTTTACATTCACTATAGCTATGCCTTCTGCACCAATGCTATTCATCATTTTGTGCCATGACATCAAGATCCTCCAGAGTGAATTAGAAGACAGAGAAGACTTTCTTACAATTTCAGTTCAATGATGAGTAGCTTATGTCATTTAATGCTTCTTCAGCAACTATCTTTGCAGCAAAAATCTGGTCAACACATGATTTCATGGGTCAAAATTCAGTTTGTATTTCCTTAGCTTTGCCTCTACACTCCTTATTCTGCTTAAAATGCTGTAACACAAGACTTGACCTCTTCCCAAAATGTCTGTAAACCCTCCTAATTATTGCAGTAACTTTTGCATCCTTGCTTTGGTACTGTTCTTGTGGTTTTGGTCAACTCAGTTATTTTATCAGCAGTCTCATCCCCAAGCAGCTGACAACAATACAACTTCCTTTGCTCACCTTGCTGCATCTTTCCCACCAGTTTCAAGTGTTTCTGTGCTTTGTTCCCCAATTACGTCCTTACGGTCAGCAGTCTGTGACACTGGTTGATTTAATATTTCTTAAAAGCAGCACCCATTAGTCCTAGTTTTTCTCCTATTGTCAGGGTCTGTTATCTTCTGGAACCCACAACCTAGAGGGAAGAAGCTTTACCAAGTTGCTCCTGTCCCATACAGTTGTTCAGCTTCCTCCGTGACACTGTCCCCACATGCCCTCCTATTCTTTCTGTGGCAGTTCTAATCTTCATGTGCTTGGGTGCTTTTTTTTTTTTTTCTCTCTTCCCATACTGATTTTGTTTCTGCTTTTTCAGGGGACTCTTTGTTTGGTTTTGGGTTTGTGTTTTTTTAAGAAGCTGATGTTTGCACAGCAGTTACGGCATAAATCTAATGTGCGTAGGCATAATTCACATAACCCAGTGTCCCTGGGGGCTTGTACTCCAGTTGCTAGCCTGCATTCACACCCCTCCTGCCACCTCTTCACTGCTATTCTTATCTGCAGACTAAAACTGGCACAGGAATGCCTACCTGTGTCGAAATCATACATTCATTTCCCTGTGCAGAGACTGCCTTCATTTGTATCCACCATCCTAGGCATCCTTGCTTATCCAGAGGCACTGTTTGTTTCTTCACAAACCAAATGATTTTGCTACTGTCACATCAAGAGCATCATACTGCAGAGAGGACCATGACATCCCAAAGCAGGCTCTGACAGTCACACTTCTATTTAAATTGCCATTACTGCCTTATCTCTGGTGTCAGCTTCCTTGGCAAGAGCGAGGGCTATTTGCAACCTTATTTTCAATTTTGCTGTCTATAATATAATCCCAGTTTCTTACAACATAAGCTATTTTACATGTGCTGACATCTGCAATGGTTGATCCGAGTACACTTCTAGACCCTCAGAGAACCAGTCTAGCATCTAATATTGCCAGCCAGCAGATTCTGACACTCTGTACACACCAGCATGTTTCTCTTTTGCCCATGTTAAGCACTGCACTAAGGCACAGGCTGTCCTACCAGCTCTTCTCCATGCTGCCTGCAGAACGAGGGCTGTGCTTGCTTGCTATTTTCTCACTCCAGGCTCGACCTGGGTGCCTGCCATTACTTGTCAGCTGCCACGCATCGGAGCACTGCCAAAGTCTGCAAGCCACCATACAAGCAATTTTTAATCTCTTCATCAGTGTGTTAGCACCTAACACAATATTGCCATTTGTATGTACTGTCTCGGAGCACCTAAGTCACAGCAACTGCCCTTTCATCTTCTCCTGGCCAACAGGCAATAATAAGTCTGCTCTGGAGATCAGAAGCAGCGCTACTATATATGAGAAGCAACTTCTGGTTCCTTAGATTCTACTATGGCTTTATTGCCATTTTAAAACTTTTTTTTAGTTCCTGACTGTCAGGTTAGTTCAGCCTGTATGTCATACATTGCATCTATCTAGTTCCTTCTGTTAGCAGAAGGATGATTTATATGAAAGTCCTTTCCTGACATACCCAACTTCTCATGTCCCAAGAATGCAACTTCCTAAACAAAGACAGGTCAGTTGGCTATCACTCCTTCTCTGAAGCTCTGAGCCACTTGCTTTTTTCCATCTGGACTCTTCTGTCTGAGGAGACTGCAGGGTGCTGGCAGACTGGAGCCTACAGACCTTCCACTTCCACTCTGAGGTTCAGGTCCAAGTGAATGCCAAGTTAAGCATGATGAAGTTGAAGGCAGAAAGACACTACCCCATATTCCCAGTGCCACAAGTACCTTGCCATGCAATTATAGCTTTCCTCTGCTGTCTGAAATATGATACTCTCCCATTCCCACACAACTGCAATCTGCTCTAGATGCATCTAGTTTTGAGCAGCACCTCACAGCAGGCTACCTCATCATCTATCTAGCTGCTTCTGCTCTGCACTGTTAAAAGCAGTAACTTGCAGTGCCAGTGCCAAGAGCCACACTGATCATGGTCAAAGTCATTTGCCAACCAACAAAACACAGCAGCAGACAAGCCCTTTGGGGGTAACCAGTCTTTTCAGATACCCGTGCAGTAGTGCTGGTAAACATGGACTTTAACAACAGCCACTGTATATTCATTCATTCATTCAGTTGCTGAACCTGTTGATGACAAGGAACCCACCACCTGCAGCATATTGAAAAGCTGCAGTGACACCCATTGGGATAAAAGTGTGTATGCTCTCTCTTTACCGAGGACCTAACATTACTTAGTGTTTTATGGCATCACAGAAATTCCCCTTTATTTAAAGACCAGTTAAAAGCATGATCACAGCATGGCCTACCAAGCGCACTGAGGTGGAGCACGCCACCTCAGAATGCTAGACACTGTCATACCTCACTACTCACTGTAGTGCCTCCGCACTCCATTTCCATCCCAAGAGGGAGAGACAGCTCCTACCAGGTTCTGGGTTTGCAGATCCAAAGATGCATCTGTGCCCTTCCCACACACACTCCAAGCTGCCATTCTTGCTGTTCCTTTCCTCTCACAGGCAACCCCATGTGGTGGGAGAAGAGTTGCAGGGTTTGTGAACGACCATACATGTAACTTCTCACTCCCAGTTCACAGAGCGGAGTGGGGGCCCACAATGCTAAACAGAGGAAGGAGCTGTGAAGAACTGTTCTTCAGGAGATGGAATTCTAAACCTATTTCATGAGTGGGAACATTCTGACTCAGTCCTGCACATCTAGCTGGCAGAAGGAATGTCCAAGTCATTCACAGACAGAAGGCTATGAAAAGCTTTCTGATAACAGGAATGCAAAGAGCCCTGCTGCCCTTACTCTTCTCCATCAGGGAGGCTCACAGCTTCCTACACTGTGCATATGGGGCAGCCCAGAGCAAACAGCATCTCCTTGGTAGAAATGCCATTTTGCAGCCCCTCATCCAACTGAGTCTCACCATTAGGCCTCCACACGTGCCTTGTCTAATGCTTTGACTTCTTATCCCTTTTATGAGAAGGGGCATACTGGTTCTCCATCCTTAGCTTTAGAAATAATCCCCATTTGCCATCAGCAAAGCAGTCAGTTCACAGTCCTTTCTCCCTGAGCATTTTCCTCCATACCTTCACAGGGTAGTAAAAAGCTCTAGTTTAGCTTCTCCCACCACTGCAATGCAGAGATTGACTTGCAAGCAACCTGTGACAGCAGGGTTTGTACAGTACCTACCATAGCAAGGCTCCTCTACTGCAGTAGTTAATTGCAATAACTGCAAAAAAATGCCATTAATTATCACAGTATTATTAAGAATGCAATTAATTATTTGTGGCAGACATGCCACAGATCAATTATTTGTGGCTGCACCACCCACAGCAGTACAGAGCAGGAAGGGAAAAGCTATACTATTTCTACCTGAAGCAGCTCAAAGGGATTTGAGGAGGAAAGAACATCCTGGTCTGAGAAAGGCTGCAGCTCAGACACTGAGGTTACCAACTGACTTATTGAAATTCCCCAGGACCTTCCATAACCACATGTGGTCAGGGCTAGAATCTTCTTCAAGAAGACAATCCTGCTCCAGCACAAAGCTCTGCCCTCAGGGGCCAAGGATGGCCTCAGAGATGAGAGGCGCCAACCCCCAACTCCTAAAAATTATGCCCTGAATACCAGGGTCGTCCACAAAGACCTCTAATCCATATAAAGACCAGCTCTGACTAGTTTGCAACAGCCCTGCTCAGCTGAGAGGCCCGTATGGGCCTTCAGCTCCTTGGCTGCATGTTAAAATAGCCTGCAATGTTTGCATTGATACTGTGGACAGTCCAAGCAACTGAGAAATGCAGCCAAAGACAGATGACATCAGGTTTGCCATGCCCCCTCCTTGCTGCACAGGCACTGGAGGACACACACGTGCTGGCAAGGGGTCCATGCCTCTCCCCATGGCTCTGCCTCCCTTGCTCTTGGGGCCAGGCCCACAACAAACAACCACTGCAGTGAAAAGAGCCTCTTAACAGTTTCACACTCAAGACATTGCATGCTGCCGAGCAGCTGGCCCAGGTGATGCAGCTGAAGTAGCAAACACTAGCACAGGGAAGGACAGCACAGAGCAGACGCTCAGTGCTCCTTGAGCAGTTGGACACACTGCTCAGATGGAGAGGGCAGGAGGAGGAAAGAGGTGTCAAGGAGTATTTACTCTTCCTTGGTAAGGAACGTAGCACAGAGACATTTGCATCCTGTAAGGAGGGAAATGCTCAACTCTGAAGATACAGGAAAAGCATCCATAGGTGTCTCAACCAGGAGACAGAGGCAACAACCTGCACAATAACTCAGTAGATTTTGTTAATCCCCCAGACCCCAAAGACCAGGAACAACCAATTGCTGCATAACGCAGGAAGGGCCTGGACAGCAACTCCTGCACCCACACACTCATTCTCCAAATGGACAGGTTTTTGCTTTTTTAAATCACTAGGACTCATACTAAGAATCTGAAGTCCAAAGACTGGCATTCCCAAATGTCCTCACATAAGCATTCATCAACAAATTCCCAGTGCAGACTCTGTCAAGAGCCTCCAGATAGAGTTTTGCATGCAAGTTTTCTCAAAACTAGCTAAAAAATTCTGGTCTGAGCTGCGGAAGCATTTGTTTCTGCTGAGCTCTCGGAGTCCAAACACACACACACACACGCACACACTCACAGTTTGGCAGTGGTTGTGTTCCAGGGCTGGTAATGCAAGCCATGGAGCAGGCTGCCAAGACAAGCAAGAGAATGAGCCAGGCCCCGTTTCATTGGCCACCATACGCTGCATATGGCCCTGGAACCAGCCAGCACAGTGTTCTCACCCTCCTTGAAGGCATAGGAGACCCTGTGTTTTCAAATACACCTCCACAGGGCCTTCATTAAAGGAAAATGGAAACATAATGTGGCTCTTGCTCCCTTGGTATTTCTCCCTTTCCCCCAATTTGCTCTCAAACCTATTTCCCTTCCATGGAAAAAAAGAAAAGTGCCTCCTGGAGCAGAGTGTGCAAAAGAATGCAACTTCCATTCAACTCCATGCCTGACTGCTAAAGTGGACTTGGGACCGCGCAGTGGGGGCACCTCCAGGGCCCCTTTCCTTCCCCGGGCCTCCCGGGCTAGAGACACGGCTGGCGACAAGCAGCCTGCTCGGCACGGGCCGGCGGCCGCGGGGAGTCGGCGCCCCTCACCTGCGCGCCCGGCCGGCAGGTGAAGCGGAGGCAAGGCGAGCGCCCGAAAGCGGGGGGAGGCCGCTCTCCGCCGCCCCGCAGCTCCTCCGTGCGGAGGCAGCAGCCCAGCGCCAGGCACCCCCAGAGGCAGCCCCAGCCCCCGCGCGTCGCCGGGTGCGGGGGCAGCAGCCCTGCTCTGAGCCACCCATGCGGCTGTGCCCGCAGCCCGTGGAGGGTCTCCCCGCATCTCCGCGGTGCGCCCGACGGCCCGGAGGGCAGCAACCTGCCCGCCGCCTCGCGATGCCGGGATGCTCCTCCGGGCGTCCCCCGCCCCAGTCCCTGCCGCCGCTGTCCGCCACCCCCGCCGAGCCCCGCGCCGCCGCCCGCCCCTGCCGCAATCCCGGCCCGCCCG
>WBMZ01006756.1:0-13762 GCA_013400975.1 Atrichornis clamosus
CTGTGCCCACGTGCTCAGATCCCAGCCGTGTGTCCGTACCTGTGCAGGTGGGCGGGTCTGGCTGCCAGAAGAACCTGTTCTCCACCTGCACACAGGTGATCTGGGGCTGCCCTTGCAGGACGTAGCCCGGGTTGCACTGGAAGGTGATGGAGTCCCCGGCCTCCTTGCTGTCCCCGCTCCGGCTCCCGTTCTGGGGGATTCCTGGGTCATTGCAGGAAGTGGCCGTGGAAACTGCAGGGGGTTAAAAGAACATCTTTAATATTTATGGTTGATTTATTTAACACGAGGCTTGCAAGCTGTGCTTAGGCTGTGTCCTCACACAGACACCCAAGCCACGCCTCGTTCCCCATCCCTCCTCCTTCAGCATCCCAGAAAGTCCCACACACACCAAAACTGCCTTTTCCTTTGCACTGAGCATCTGCCATTCCAGCTGGGAAAGGCTTTGGGAACAGCCACTGAAGTGCCCCACCCAGAGAGCAGGTTTGCTGTGGAATTGTGCACGTTTCCTTCCAAAGTCCAGCCACCCACTGATCTTTCTGGGCGTTTCTGGAGAATTCTGCAAAACCAACTCATCCACCAGCACTTTGCGCTTCCCCTGAGTGGCACTGAAATTTACCCTGAAGATCTGTGAAGCACCAAGCCTGACCTTTCAGAAAACTGTTTCCCTCCCAGACTCGTGGCCGCATCCCTCTGAGCTCTGAGATGTCCCCAGAGCTGCGGCCGGGCAGAGCCCGAGGCCTGCCAACACCACAAGGATTTACCAGCAGGGAAAATCCTGGAGTAATAGGAGTTTTGCAAGCTTATACAGCTCATTAAAGCTCCTGAGATCCCGAAGTGGACAGGTCTGAGCTCAGGCCTGGCTGCTTAGTCACACCTGCTGAACAAAGGCTTTGAGCAGGGGCAGTCAGCAAAGCCCAGCTCAGAGCAGGAGCTTATTTCCTGCTAAGTTGATGAGAGTCTGTTACACCCAGGCAGTTTAGAGAAAGCTCCTTTTGAAAGAGCCCGAGGAAATCCCTCTCTTTCTGTGCAGCTGAAGATAAGGAAGTTAACAGCCCAGTCTGGCCCTTCCCAGCAGGATGAGAAACAAATCTGGGAAAAAAAAAAAAAAAATGGGATGGCACCGCTGTGCTGGGTGACACAAAGCTCTGCCTCTGTGTGGGTCATCTCAGAAGGTCTCAAATCCAGCAGGGATTCTCCCCAAAAAGCTGGCTCACTCCCACAGCCACGCAAGGCACCCTGGACTGAAAGTTACGGAGAAAAACCTGGGAGAGACAGGAGGACGTCCAGATGTGTCTGAGCCCAGGGAAGGTCGCAGCATCACTCACCCAACCGCCCCACAACAACTGCAGGCTGGTTGGACAATCCTCTGTAAATATTGGAATGTGTCACCCTCAGTTATTGAAATGAATGTGTTTGCAAGGCTGAGGCTCAGGCAAGAGCAGCCAGGACTCAGGAATGCCAGACTGGAGCTGCTCTCCACGCTGGGAGCAGGGATATTCCTGCATCCCACGGAGCTTTTTGTGCTCTGCATCCCAGGACACCCAGCTTGGGGGGTTTTAAACGAGATTTGGCTTTCAGGGCCCTCTGTCCAGCCCCTCTCAGGAGGCCTGGGAGGAGCTGGCAGAGCACTGGTGTCTCTGAGGGAGCCGGGGTGGAAAATTGCTGTAATTCCTTGTTATGTATTCCAGCACTTTTCTCACTGCCAGGTTCACCACTGTGAAGGTGACAGTGGCAGAGGGGACACAGAACTCACCTGCCAGGACAAAATACTGGAGTTTTTCCCTATTTTCAGGGTCTGCTCCCAAACACAGCAGGGCACGAATAGCTGGGAGCCACACAAATTATGGAATTTGTGCATTTGTCACGTAAATGCTTTTTAAACAAAGCTTTGGTTTTCCAGTTCAAATTGAAAAGTGGCTTTTGAAGGCCACAAAATTTTAAGATCAGGGAGTAATGGAAATAATTCCTTTCCACAGTTCTAGTTTCAGGTCTCTGACTGATCAGCAAATGATCCTCACAGGATGGATCTCAGAAAAGAAAAACAGTGCTAAAGAAAAGTTGTAAAAGCTGATAGAAGGGAAACATTTCCTGCTGTTTGTGCTGCACAGGAAATGAGGGGGCTCACGGCTACCAAGGTGTGCAGTTTCTTGTTTTCAGGGTGACATTTCAGTGGCTGGTGTCCATTAACACTGTGTTTTAGTGAATAAATAATTTAAGAAATAAATATTTCAATAAACATCAATCTGCTTTTGCGACCTCTGATCTTCACAGCAACACGACACGGAATTATTTACAAGGAGCTGAATGGTGAATAAATGGAATTAACAGGTAAATAACCGCTTAGTGAATGGTCTAACAGAGTTAATTTTTGTTGGAAGCTCCTGCGGGGAGTGCATTTTTTCACTGCAGCGTGGATACACCCGGAATCCCAGGCCGGCAGAGCTGGCTTTGGTGGGGATTTGGGGGCAGCCCTGCAGAGCCCACCTGAGAACTGGATGGCGAAGCCCTGCTTGCTGGTGAAGAAGTCGGTGTTGAACTGGAGGATGAGGGAGCTGAAGGTGCTGTGGATGTCCCCAGGCAGCCCCGAGCCGCTCAGCTCCCTCAGCAGGATCCCGTTCTCCACAGGCCCGTCCCAGATCCGCAGCACGTCGTGGAACTCCTCGGTGTGGAAAACCATGAAGTGGAGCCTGCGGGGCAGAACCAGCCGGAATTCAGGCCTGGATGGGTCAGGAGTGGGGTCCGTGCCGAGCTGAGGCGGCTCGGGCCACAAGGAATGCGTTGTCTCCTCCAGGAACGAGGATTCCAGTCACATCCCTCCCTAATAAATCACATCCATAAATCCAAACCCAGCTGGGCCAGGAACGCTGAGGTCTTCCCAGAAACTGGGTCCTTTCTGAGCAATCCTGAAATTGGGTCCTCTCCCGAGCAAACAAAATCACTGATCTCTCCTAAAAATGTGCAGGAACAAGGTACCGGTTCAAGTGGAAATGTCCTTTAGCCAGAATAATCCATTGGTTTTCCAGCCAAAGGAGCTCAGATGTTGCAAGGAGCAGCTCAGTGAAGGAAAAGCAGGAAATCTGCAGCAGAGAGGGGCAGGAGCTGGGAGGGGGATCATGGAGAGGGACTTTTCAGGGAGTGACAGGACAAGGGAAAGGCCTGAAGTGATGGAGGGCAGCTTTAGGTGAGGTTTCAGGAAGGAATTCTTCCCTGTGAGGGTGGGAAGGCCCTGGCACAGTTTCCCAGAGAAGCTGTGGCTGCCCCTGGATCCCTGGAAGTGTCCAAGGCCAGGCTGGACGGAGCTTGGAGCAACCTGGGATAGGGGAAGGTGTCCCTGCCCAGGGCAGGGGGTGGGAATGGATGATCCTTAATGTCCCTTAATTGTGGCTCCTGGGGGAGCCACCAGCTAAAGGCTGAGTCATGGAATGTCCTGAGTGGGAAGGGACCCACCAGGATCATCCAGCCCAGCTCCTGGCCCTGCACAGGACACCCTGAAATCCCACCCTGTGCCTGAGAGCATTGTCCAAATCCTCCTGGAGCTCTGGGAATGTGACCATTCCCTGGGGATGGAGCAGGGCTCAGCCCCTTCCACTCCTGCACTGGAAATGCCCCCTGGAGAGGAGACGTTTCACTGGAGAGGAGATTTTTCCCTGGGGAAAAGTCCCTTTGGCACAACAGAATCAGGCCAACGATGGGGAACTCAACCCCAGTGTGAAACGGGGACAGAAACCCATAAACTGAGAAAAGCTGTGAAACATAAACCCATCAGGTGCTGTGCTTAAATCCCTGACAGTCCACGGAGGAGAAGAGGGAAGCGTTCACTTGGCTGCTTTCCCATTTATCTGGGGCAAACATAAATAAATCAGGGAGAGCCATAAAAAAAAAAGGGGGAGAAAGAAAAAAAAAAAGAAAGCCCCACTGCAAAATACTCAGCAACAAAATGCTGCCCACGGAACCTGGGAGAAACCAAAAGAGCTGAATCATAAATCTACAGAGCAGAGAGACCTTGAGCAAAGAGAAATAAAGCCAGGCTTGAGGAAAATCAGGATGGATGGTGCAGGGCTGTTCTCCACGGCTGCCTTGGCCTGATTATGTTTGTTCTCAGCCTGAACTGGGCCCAGCGAGCTGGAACTGCTGGAGGAAACTCATCCCTGGAGACCCTGGAATCAGGGAAACAGTGCCGGAGGTTGACCTGGGGTGGGGGGACACCCTGGAGCTGCCACCTGTGGGACCAGGGCTGCCTAAAGCACCCCATTCCCCTCATTTCTTTGAAAAGAAACAACTCCAGGCAAGGCTGGAGTTTTTTATTTCTCCAGGTGACCCAGTGGCAAGGGACAGCTTGTCCAGTGCCAGGCAGCCCAGGAATCTGTTGGGATGTCACATGTGGTGCTCTCTGGAGCAAATCCATCTGTTCCACAGGCACAGCTCCACCCCAGCCCAGGTTTTCTCCCAGCCTGACTCAGTTCCCAGCAGGGCCTTGCTTGAGTTGAGGCAGAGCCACTGGTTTGGCCATGGAGAGGAAGAGTTTTATCCCTCACAATCCCAATTACAGGCATGAAAATGCAGCCAAAAGCAGATTAGGAATTGGGGAGGTAAATAAATATCATGTGGCATAGAGGGGAAGTTGTGCCAGCAAGAGGCAGGGAGGGGAGCCCAGCTCTGCCCTGAGCATGTGAACAACTCCTGAGGAGCCCTTTGGCCACAGCTCTTCCCAAAGCTCCCCACAACCCCCCTGACCAGCCTGGGGTCCTTCCTGCTGACATTCCCCACCCAAGGTGTCACCAGCCCAGCTTGGGGACACCCTGGGACACAGAAGTGCCACCAAAGCCACCACCTTTCCCACCCCCTGCAGTCTGGGGGCTGCCCACTGCCTCCCTCCACCCCAGGGAGGCCTCCCCGGTGTAAAAGCTGTCAAATATTCTGTCCCTGGACAGTGGAATATCCCAATATGCTGGAAGTGGTCACATTCCCAAGGCTGCCAGAGCTCCAGGGGCGTTTGGACAACACTCCCAAGCACAGGGTGGGACTTTGGGGTTTCTGTGCAGGGCCTGGAGTGGGACTGGGCGATCCTTCATCCCTTCCAGCTCAGGATATTTTCTCACTCCTGTTCCTAGATGAAACTTTGGAAAGTGGAAGCTGTCAATACCCATTATACTGGGATTATTAACATCAGGGAATTCTGATGGCACCGAGATCAGGGACATGCCGCATCCCACCTCTGCCACGTCTGCGTTCCCTGCTCCCAGCCGGGCAAATTCCATTCATTTCCCAGCACACCCCTCCTCCTTCTCCTCCTCCCTGCTCTCCCCCAGGCCTGACAGATGAACCAAACCAGTTCACTTGGGATTTTATCCACGTGTTTGCCCATGCAGGACATGAATCCCCTCTCCAGGTGAACCCTTTCCCTTCCATGGCAATGAAGTGCAGACTCATTTTTCTCCCTGTCTCGCCTTCCTCTCCCCCCCGTGCAGACACAGCTTTATCTGAAGAGCTCTGGTGATTAATTTCCATGTAAGTTATAAATGAGAGCTTTATACAATTGTACCATGCGTGAAGAGGATTATTTTTCCAGTGGATTACCATAAAAATGAAGTTGCTGGGAATGTGCTCACTCGACTCCCCGGGGATCGCCTGTTCTGCTGGAGCTGGGAAGCGAAGGGGGCAGGAGAAGGGAGCTCTGATCTCTGGGAAAGGAAGGGTCACCAGGTGTGTGACTGTGGTACCACCTGGCACCTTCTCCTTCCACTCTTGGCCCCTCCCAAGCCCTTGGCTGCTCCTGAATCTCTGCTCTCTGAGTGTTTTTAGGGAAGCAGCGATTCCATGAGCAAAGTTGCTGAAGCAGCCTTTGGATGCGGGGGGAAAGGGGCCTCGTGCCTACTTTGTCCTATAAAAATCTTCAGGATCTTTGACAGGGGAATAAAAATAGAGGGGATTTCAGCTGGAAGTTGCCTGCGCAGGGATTCAGCAGCACTGGCTGTGCTCACACCAAAACCCACCCATTACTGAGCCGTTCCATGGCAGAGCTAATGCAGGGAATTTCTGCATTAAATAAAAATGAAAACACTGGACCAAACCTGTTCCCAGCAGAAATCCATGGGCTAAAAGCACCACAGAGCCCGTCCTGCTGAACCAGCTGAGGATGGCTGCTGATGCAGCAAGGGGAGGATAAAATGGGATTGACAGGGAAGGAATTCAGGATGGAACAGCAGCGGGCTTGGGGTGAGCCAGGAATGGGCTGGCAAGCACTGGGAACTGCGATGGGAGATGCTGGGAGAGGAGGATTGTTATTATTATTAAACAGAACTTCTGTGCTGCATTTTTCCCCCCTCAAGTCCCACCACTTAATAAAGGCTTGGCTTGCCCAAATATCCCAGTTTTCCATGGGCTTTAGCTGGACTGGAATATGGTGATACACCCAGGGCAGCACTGAAGGGCTTGGCAGGGTTTGGCCAACATCAGAGTGGGAGTGGTGTGGAAGCAAGTGAAGGATCATGGAGCAGGAAATGCCTGGATCCTGTGGCATTCCCTGCCATTTTCCAGAACACCCTCATTTTAGGATTGTGCCACTTGGAACTTCAGCATTGTTGGGAAATTCCACATTAATCTGGGGGGAAAAGGGTTTGATTTTGGATACATCCCGTTAAGGAGAGGGGTGGAAAGCTCCCACACTGTCCATGGACAGGAAGCTGGGGGAAGTTTGAACACAGGACCAGGAGCAGGACGTGGGCTGGTGCCACCACCCAGGGCTGTGCCACCCAAAACTCACTCTGGGATGTTTGAACACAGGACCAGGAGCAGGACGTGGGCTGGTGCCACCACCCAGGGCTGTGCCACCCAAAACTCACTCTGGGATGTTTGAACACA
This sequence comes from Atrichornis clamosus, assembly GCA_013400975.1. Lineage (NCBI taxonomy): Eukaryota > Metazoa > Chordata > Aves > Passeriformes > Menuridae > Atrichornis > Atrichornis clamosus. Next base: position 6,862 of record WBMZ01006756.1, read on the forward strand.
GGACCAGGAGCAGGACGTGGGCTGGTGCCACCACCCAGGGCTGTGCCACCCACGGGCCACCCAGGGCTCCAACCAAAGGACGAGTGATGCCACCTGGGGCTCCGAGCACCCTGGGCTAGTGGGAGGTGTCCCTGCCCACGGAACAGGGGTGGAGCTGAACGATCCTAAACATCCTTTCCAACCCAAACCACTCCCTGATTCCGCCCACGGAGCCGAACCAGCGCCTGGAGCGACGGCACCTTCTCCCTGCTGTCACTGATGGAATGGCTGACCTGGAAAATCCAGCCCCGCGTGGGGAAGCAGCCAGGGCAGCAGAAGCTGTCCCAACTCACCCAATGGTGCAGCCGGCCTCGGCCTCGATTGTCCAGATGCAGTTGAGGTTGTGGTCGTAGGGAGTTGGGTACCCCGGGGACAGGATCCGGCCCGAGGTCTCGCCCCGGATCGTCCCTCCACACTCAGCTGCAACAAAAACGTTTTGGGGGGGGGTTAGGGAGGAGATTCGTGGCTTCTTATGGTTCTTTCTTGGCAAATCTCAGCCTAAAATAGGGAGTGTTCCTTGGTATTTTCAGGGATTCTTAAAAGCCCGCGAAACAAAGGTAAAGAGTTGTTTAATTGGGCTAAAAAACGGAGTTTTCAGAATAATTCTGCTTTTCTGTGCTCCCGATGTGCTGTCAAAACTTCCCTCCACCCCTGTGACTCCACAGGGAGTAAAGGCAGGATCCTGCTTCCCTGATGTGGGCTGAAAGAGCTCCATTCCCCTGCCTGGATTCAGCAGCGTGAGGAAATGAAGGATAAGAAGCAAAAGAACGTAAGGATGGCTCTGTAAATGAGCTCCTAAGAACGTGAGGATTTGGGATCATTTCCATAACGTATCCAGTCAAATTCTGTAACTTTCATTTCTTTGGGTTTTCTTTCATTTTTCGTTAATTTTCTCGCCTCAACAGAAGTAGAGCAAACAGGGTGAAGGTTACGGAGATGCACAAATCACAGAAATTTGACTTTTTTACCTCAATAAATGAGGCTAAAATTCAGACCAAGGAGTGGCCCTGTCCTCCCTCCTGCGAGAACAGAGTCCCAGGGGCTGAGCACATCCCTCAGGAGCACGGGAAGTCTCTCAGAAATTCTGGGAGTGCAGCAACTTCCCCATGCCCTGGACACACCAGGGCAGGAGTTAAGAATCAGCCCACTTCGTTTAATACGCAAAAATACAAAAAATTTTAATGCAAAATCAGAATTTTCCAAGCAATAAAAATCTCCTGGAGAGCTCCAGGTAAAAGGGAAGTCAGGGCTCAGCTGTGGGAAGACAGAGGGAATTAAAAATGCCTGAGGATGGGATCAGATGTCAGGAAGTTCTCAACGAAGCCAGGCTCTGGACTGTCATGATCAGGAGGTGCCGCTCAGTTTCACACATCCCAAGGGATGGATGTGTGATCCCAAAGACTGGAAAAGCACAAGGAAGCAACAAATGTGTGCTCAGGGCAGTGTTTGGTGTTAACAGCTGCTTCAAGTGCTCCCCATCCCGAGACGCCTCACACAGGATCCTCACCACCAATTAGTGCAGATGGGGGTAATTAATATCGGAGTTAATGTCCATGGGTCAGCCAGGCAGGGACAAGGGGTGTTCAGGGTGGGGGGATCCAAGGAAATCACTGCCTGGAGGTGCTGGAGGAGGAGGTGCCTCCCACAGGATCCTCACCCCTAATTAGTGCAGAAAGGGGCAATTAACACCAGAGTTAAGGTCACATGGATCAGCCAAGCAGGGACAAGGGGTGTTCAGGGCGAGGGATCCAAGGAAATCGCTCCCTGGCAGTGTTGAAGGAGGAGATGCCTCCCACAGGATCCTCACCCCTAATTAGTGCAGAAAGGGGCAATTAACACCAGAGTTAAGGTCCCAGGGATCAGCCAAGCAGGGAGAAGGGGTGTTCAGGGCGGGGGATCCAAGGAAGTCGCTCCCTGGAGGCGCTGGGGCAGGAGGTGTCTCACCCACGCAGGTCGGCAGGGGCTGGTCCCAGGCCCTCCTCTCCCCCGTCAGGCACACGAGCACCCGGGAGCCCCTCAGGGTGTACCCGGGGTCACAGCTGAAGGACACCGAGCTGCCGGCGAAGTGTCCCTCGTCGTGCACCTTGTAGCCAAACTGGGGGATCCCGGGGTCCTCGCACTTGATCAGCTCAAAACCTGGAGCAGGGAGCAAGGGCGGCAGTCGGCAGCAGGAATTTCACAGCCGGGAGGTTTTTCACACCGGGCCGTGTTGGTGTTTCCTTCTTAAAGGCGTTTGTTGGGAATGAAGAGGTGACATATGGAAAATGAGCGGGTTTTTAATGAATGGTTGAGTGTGATCCCAGAAATCTGCTGTCTCAGCTTTGATCCGAGTTTCTGGATTGCCAGGGAAGGCTGGATCATCGCCCAGGGAACAAGGGATGGGATGAGAGGGAACGGCCTCAGGCTGTGCCAGGGGAGGGTCAGGTTGGACACCAGGAGGAATTTCTCCATGGAAAGGGCTGAAAGGGACTGCACGGGGAGTTTTGGAGGCCCCAACCCTGGAGGTGCCCAAGGAATGCCTGGACGTGGCACTCAGAGCTCTGGGGACAAGGTGGGGATCGATGACCTTGGAGGGCTTTTCCAACCTCAATAATCCCGGGATTCTGGGACCTCCCACACCCCAACTCCACCTAGGGTACAAGACCTCCGCAGAGAGGCCTCTTTGGTCATGGAACACAAAAACACATCTCCACACTGGATTCCCAGCCCACGGGATGGGATCAGAACTCACTGGAGAACTGCAGCTCAAAGCCCTTGCTGGTGTTGGCCGAGTCGGAGATGAATTCCAGCCACATGGAGCTGGAGGTGCTGTTGATGCTGGTGCCCAGCAGCTCCGAGCGGCTGAAGGTGCCCAGCAGTCGGGCAGAGCTGTTGGTGCCGTCGTAGACCTGGGAGGAACGAGAGCCACAGCCTGGAAAAGCCATTCCTGGGCTATTCCCGGGACCAAACCGGCCCTGCCCGGAGAAGCCGTGGCTGCCCCATCCCTGGAAGTGTCCAAGGCCAGGCTGGACAGGGCTTGGAGCAACCCAGGATAGGGGAAGGTGTCCCTGCCCACGGCAAGGGGTGGGATGGAATGATCTTTAATGTCCCTCCCAAGCCAAACCATCCCAGGATTTCTCTGGATTTCTCATTTTATCTCTGACAGATAAACAAAGAAGTGCTGAGAAATCCATTCCAAAATGAGAATGAGGAGAAAATGTGCTGAGATCCCTCCAGACACCTCACACACGCTCATCCCATTCCCACCTTGTCCCTGCTCTGCTCACAGCAACAACCTGGGCTGTCCTTTGGCTTTTCTGGGTGTCCTGCAAGGAGCAGCTTCCTGGGAAGAGGCAGCAGCTCCTGATAACCTCCATGGATTTGGGGTTACCTGCACTCAGATCAGGGAATTTGCTCCTGGCACTGAGCTGATCCCGGGTATTGGAGGGAAAAGGCAAGGAAACAACCAACCCCACCGGGAATGAGAGCAGCACCAGGCTGGAAAACCAACTCTTTAACCCTGGACCAGGGGTGATCCAGGGGTGATCCCACTCCATGATCCACCAGTGCAAACAGGGACAAATCCTTTGAAGTCAGTGAACTCCTCCACCTAAAGCCTGGCCTGCTGGGACTCCGTGGTGCTGCTCCCCTGAGGAGCAGGATTTACACCCTGCGGGATCTGCACCCTGCTCCTCACCCCTGGCTTTGCACTCAGGGCTGTGTCTCCTGAACTCGGTTTCCAAGGGAGCAGCCACTGAAAAAATCCATTTTCTCCCCCCAGACTGACTCACAGATGAGCCTTGAACCTGCTATGAGTTAAGAAAAACACAAATGGGAGTTTTCCTTCCTTTAGAGAGGACAAAGAGCAGCTCCTCACTAGAGGAGATCGACAGGAACTTCCCTCAGGTAAGAAGTGGATGACAAACCTGCCAAGAGAACGTAATTCCTTTGACGAGGAATATATTCTTTGCATTAACTGGAAATCTTTCTCCCTTTCCACTCATTTGTGAGCTGAAAACATGTGGATTCCACCTATTTTGGAGTGCAGGAATGTGGGACTTCAGTAAGGACAGAGGCATTCCTGGGAAGTTGGCTCAACACATGCCTTGGAATATCAGTGTAAAATCAAACCCATTTCTTTGGTTCACAGAAACTCAGCCTGGGTTTGTCTTTTCTTCCACAGAGTCCTGAAGCCTGAACATGCAGATTTATCTGAGTCTGGAGTTTTGCATTTAAAGAACCCCCTTTTTGGGACAAATCAGCCTTGATTCTTCCCAGCACTAAAATAAAGCTCAAAACCTCACATCTCCTTGTGTATTGAGTTCTTCCTGTGCAATTCTGCAGGTGAGAGCGGAAGTTTCGGTGGTTTATGGGAATTCTGCTGCTGTCTTCCAACCTGCCATGGCAATCACAGGGACGACCACACACTGCCAGCCCTGCCTGGACCTTTTCCAGAGGTCACTCCCGCCCAATTCCCAACTAAAGTTTTAGAGCATCCCCTCCCTTCCAGGCCTTGCTCTCGTGAGCGGCTTCCCTGCGCGAGCCGGGGTTACCTTGAGGACATCTCCTGCCTCCAGCTCAAAGGTCCTGGCTTTCAGCTGGATGCCCTTCCCCGGCTGGGTCTGGATGGAGTAGATGCACTCGTGGTTGTTGTTGTAGCTCAGGGGGTAGTTGGGGGACAGCAGGACACCCTGGGTTCCCGTGACAGACGAGCCACACTCAGCTGCAGCGAGACACAAAGGCACAGTTCAGCGACCACGCGGACGTTCTGGCCACGCCGCCCACGCAGGTGACCCCTCCAGAGGGCCACAGCTGCTCCCTCCTTCCCGCAGGAGGAAGGGAAGAGGCTTTTCCCTGCTGGTATTCACTGCAAGCTGCAGACTGCTCCCTTTCCCGTCACTTTCTCCCAGGCTGGCTTCCCTCCTCCTTCAGGATCTGCTTCTTCCTCTACTCTGGGCGTTTGACTCCCCGCCAAACTTGAAGTCAGAAGATTTGTGGGCCTCAGAACTTGGCAGAATGATCCCATCCAGAGGAGAGGGGGGCAGCTCTGGAGGCTCAGCCTGTCCTGGCTGTCAGGACACCACCAACCACCCCCCCTCAGCTCTGTTTTGTGCTCTCCCACCTTGAGGACACCACCCCTGGCTCACAGGGACACAGGCAAGGGCTGCTGCGGGTTTCTCTTCCTCGCAAGGAGCAGAAATCCCAGAGCATCCCAGGGATGGGTCCCAGCAGGGACCAGTGCAGCTGCTTTGCTCCTCACATCCCCAGCCCCTCTGCAGGGGTGACTCCACCTCCAAAAAACCCCACGCTGAGCATTTTCTGTCACACGAGCAGACCGTGAGTCACTGTTTTCCCAGCCTGTTTACCCTGGAAGATTTCCTGCTGTCAAACACTGGAGCAATCCCTGTTCCTCTGAGCTGGTGCTGTGCAGGCAGGGGACAGGCAGGGCTGGGGACAGGCAGGGCTGGGGTCACTCTAAGGTGTCCCCAGAGCAGTTTTTGGGACCAGCCCCCACCTGAGGGGAACCGTCCCAGGGCAGCTCCTGGCTCTGCTGCTCCTCCAAGGAAAGGTGAAGGGAGGAGGCAGTGGATACACCCAGAGGAGGCACTCTGGAGGTGACTTTGTCCCCTGCTCCTGTCAGGGATGAAAAGCAGGATTTTGGCACAGATTCCCCAGGGATGATGCTGGAGACAGCTCCAACAGCAGTCACGGGGAGCTGTCCTGGACAGAGGGGCTGGACGAGGGAACCAAAAACACTCTCAATCCTCTCCAGACCATTCCTAGAACAGGGATTGAATACAGAGCGCCTGGAAAAGCAATTAAAGCTCCTGTGATGTTAATGAATCACTCTCCCATTTCCATCCGTGTCCAGGCAGCTCCGAGCGGGCAGTGGGGACACTGAGGTGACAGAGCTGTCACCTCCGGGCCATCAGCGCTGAGTGGGACCCGCTATCATCACACCAAGCTGTTCATTCAAAGCCCGGGAAACGGCAGCCGGAGCGCCCACCCCGTGCCGCTGTCTGAGGCTCAAGCTGAAAGCTTTGTAAACGAATCTTTTTGATCCCCATTCCCCTGAGGAGCTTTATCTGCAGCCTGATTAGCATTCCTGCCCTGGAGAGGCTGTCACGGCAGGATGATGCAGCCCCGTGACCTCAGCAGGGCTGGGAGACGTGTTCAGCACCACGGGGCGGGGGTGAGGGAGCAGCTGGCTCTGCCGGGGATGTTTTGGCTGCAATGGCCCTCAAAGGTCAGCACAGAGATCAGGAACATCTCCTCAGCAGGCCTGGCCACCAGGTAAGAGCCTGCCCTGCCTGTTCTGGATGAATCCCTCTGGATGAGCCAGGCAGGAGCCGAGCTCGGAACAATTTCCTACTGAAATGGTACAAAAAAAAAAAGTTCCATCTTTTTGCCAAGACCTGGAGCATCTTCTTTCCTTCCCACTTTGTGGCGGGGCAGGGGATGCTCCCCATCCCTTCGGCACCTCCTGCACCCGGACCAACAGCCAGGAGCCAGCTCCGTGCTGCAGAGCAATCCTTCCTCCCCTCTATCCCTGGATTTATTTATTTGTCAGTGCCACGAAAGGCTGGAGGGGCTGAAAAAGGACCTGCAGTGGTCAGGAGGAGGAGAAGGGAAAGGTGCAGGGTGTAAGAAACACCTGGAGAACAAGGGAGAGGTCAAAGCCAGAGGGGGTTCCCAGACACGTCCAATTAATGTGGAATCTGCACTGCTGCACATCCCCCACCTGGAGCCTGGGCTTTCCAGCTCCGATTCCAATTGGGAATGGCCTCAAACCTGGGCTGGTTGGCAGGAACTGCCCCAGAAGGGAGGACGAGTCTTCCCACAGCTCTTGAGTGGGAGGGGCTGGGGGACACTGGGGACACTG